>VDFB02110525.1:0-73895 GCA_007258455.2 Sequoia sempervirens | reverse complement strand
TTTATTTTTAGCCAAAATTGATAAAATGAAAAGGGTTTGTAGAGGAGATTCTCAGCTTTTTTCCAATATAAATTATGTTTTATTTTGAATTTAATAGATTATTATTATTTATTTTCTACTATAATTATGACAAAAGTCCTTATTGATAGGCTAATTGTAAAACATTTATAACTTTCAAACGGTATCATATTTTTTGAATCCAAAACATGCGTCACATTCTATGCTTTGCATACTATAGGATTAAAAAAAATAAAATTGAATTTCATGAAATTTTTGGACTGTTAAGGTGGTCGTATTATACGAAGTTTTTATATTTTTAAAAAGTTGTAATAAAAAATTCATAATTAATTATTTACATAGAAAAAATTACAAAAAAATATAAGGCCACATCCTGACATGAGTACTCTACTTACATCTAAAATCTCATAAAAAAATATTATCATTTTATTATGGTTAGGGTGGTCAGACAGACACCTACTTCTTAATTTTTTCCTGAAATTTAAGTAATACCGCATTGAAATTTTAAATTTTCACCAAATAGATTTTGTTTTTAAAAAAATAAACCTAGTATTTTAGAAACTACATTCAATTTCCCACAGAATCTATTCTTACATGTTTTTGAAATAATATAGATAACTTATTCAAATTTTTACATCAAGTTGCCTAACTCTAATTGTTCTGAATTTTCATTGCCACTTAAGGGCTTGTTTGGCATACCATGATCCTGCACATACCCTTATCCATAATAAATCCATTCATCCATGAACCATCTCTCAAATCCATGTTCACCCATCACCATCCATATTCCAAATCATCTTGATCTTGGTCAATCATCCATTCATTTATCCATGCATCCACCCATTACATTCCATACATTGCTACAAACTAGGGGAAAATACTTACATCTTGCTTCAAGAAAAAATCATGATCCATATCCATCAACTCATAATACAAATTAGTATTTGTATATTTAGAGGATTATGCCATCTTAGTTTACACATATAGAGATTATTTTCATAGAATAAAGGAGTATGCAAAACATGCCAAAGGTGTTCCCTATATATTACAAACATTTTGTATTTAATTCAAACAAGATTGTATATATTGTATGCAAAACATGTCAAAGGTGTTCTCTATATATTACTAACATTTTCTATATAATTCAAACAAGATTGTATATATTTTACACTACAGTTATTCTCCATGCTTACTTCTATATACTTTCCTATCGGTGTAACCTTTGCACCCCCCCTAGTGCTAGTGCTAGTAAATAATTTGAATTTAGATAATATTTTTTTATTTGTAGTTAGTAAAATAGTTATTAAATTAATAGAGAGTGTTTTTAGATAAATATATTTAAGATATTTATGTTAAATATTATTTTGTTAGTTTAGAAAATTCAAGATGTATTTTAAATGATTGGGGAAAATGATAAAATATATTTATGAGGAGCAAGAGATGTTACAATATATTTGTAATGTGTCAACATCATTCACATCACTTATGTGAACTAAATACAATCAAATTTTATTAGCATCACAAGCTAGATATTAAAGCAAATCTAATTTTGACAATATGCATGTAACATTTAATTAAATAAAGGTAAAGTACAATTAAATATATTTTTCAAAATGTTATGCAATTTATGCTTGGAAATAATAATAGTGAGAAATAGGAGAGTAGAGATGGCAAGTGTAGAAGAGTGAAAAAAGGAACAGGATCTCGGTGGCTTGGTGTGGAGTGATATCGAAGTGGAAGATCAACCATGGATAGATTACACAACAACAAGAAAGGAAAATGACAAAGCACACATCCCCCAGTGGGTGTTCGAAAGAGGAATTTGGGTGGACAAGTGCCACCCAAGTTACAGGAGCACCCTGCTATGCAATGGGAGATAATATATGCAGAAACCTAGCATCGAGAAATGATGGCAGAAGAATTACCCCATCCCCTCTGAGGTGAGACCAAATGGTTGGCTCCACAGATCTAATGAACTGGCTAGAGATGGTAGCAGACGGTTGCACAATCCAAACCCTAACAAGCGTGGTGCCTGAAATTGAAGGCAAGAGGAGGATTATAGGCGTGGGTGGTTCTAGGAAAAAGGAAAGAAGAATGTCGATTCATCTGATAATTGGCACAAAAAAATGTTAGGCAGAAAGGCTCACACGAGCTGCCCATGGAGAGGTAAGAGAAAGAATTTGGCTAGTGTAGGGAACTTACTTACAAACATGGTCAAGCCTGGAAAAGGGAAAGATACAAGCCATCTTGACCCTAGAAAAGGGAAAGATACAAGCCATCTAAAGGCAGATGTAAAGAAGGGTTGTTTCCATGTTGTGGTTCCTTCCCAAATCCTACACCCAAGGGTTGAGTGCTTGAAGGATTGGGCAATCATTGCGAAGTGGTGCAGTAATGGGGCAACAAGTGATCAAGTATCACAGTGGTGGACAAGAACCTTCAAAGATAAAGTAAGTATTTGAACCCTAGCTCAGGATTACTTTCTAATCAAATGCCTAGATTCAAAGCTGAAGGAGGAAATTTTGTCCGAAGATCCCTTGTTTTTAAAAAAAAAATCCTTTTACTGTATGGAATGGACCATGAATTTTGATCTGATGAATCATAATATCAAATTTGTGCCTACATGGGTATGTTTGGATGATCTCCCAATGGAATATTGGAGTAGTGTTTCCCTAATGGCTATAGGAAGTGCATTGGGGCCCTTCTTGGGGGCTAATGAAAAATTTCTCAATGGAAAACTAGGGACAAAGGAAAGAGTGGTAATATTGGTGGATTTGGAGGAAGGTTTAGTAGAGGAACTGGATTTGATGACTGCTCACTGGTGATGGCGTCAAAAGGTGTCCATTGACCACCTAGTGGCATAGTGAAAATTCTTATCAAGAAGAATTATGAATGTTGGGGGTTCAAGGAGTGACTCAAATAGATCTAAGTCAGAAGAGAGACATGAGTCTACCTCCCCTACCAAAGTACAAAAGTTAGGGGAAGGCCTCAAAGAGGAGGCAGAGTGGGACCTTAAAGGGGAGGATGTTAGGATCATTCCCTTGCCTGTGGATTCATCCAAGAGAGGAGAATCTCCCAAATGTTGGGTGGGGTTTAATTAAAGCAATGGAAATATAGGGTATGTACAGACAATGCAAAATTTATTATGGTGTGGAGGCTAGTCCCAAAAATAGGCATAAAATATTTGACCCAAAGGAGGGTAGCTTGAACCTAAGCACAGAGGTAGGCATAGCCAAAAATATAATGGAATCTATTATGGAGGCTAAAGAAGAGTGGCAAGTATATCTTGAGCTCAATATTGGATGTTATGAGTTTGGTGTTGTTGTGAGCAAGGAGGAATTGTTGAATGATGTCTTGTTAAAGGAGGATTTTCAAATGATGTTAGATGTAATGGAGGGAGAGGAAGTTGAGGTTGTGCTCCCAGATGCCCCAGACTCTTTGGGGATCCAACAAAATTCAATGAAGAAAACAAATCCTAATTGTGGGAAGAAGAAATCCAGGGTCAAGAAATCCCACCAGGAGCATAGGGCTCTTGATGGGGATGCAGCAAGTCAAGCAAAGTTACCCATGCTTCTTAGGTCAAGGAAGGGTTTCCCCCTTCGTAGGTCACCATGAGACTACTTTCATGGAATTTTAGGGGCTTAAATGCCCCTAAAAAATAGTGTGTGGTCAAGCACAGGATGGAACTAGCTGAAGAAGATGTCATTCTACTACAAGAGACTAAGCTAACCAATGTTGATTTGGACATAGTCAAGAAGAAATTCAGAGGTTGGAATGTCTTTGGAGTACATGTTGATGGGGCTTTGGGGGGCCTTGCTTTATTTTGGTGGGAACACTCAATTTAGATTGAGCTATTGGGTTTTAGCTTGCATTAGCAAGGGTGTCATATCTGGAGCATACAATCAAATCTGAAACTCGAACTAGTGAATGTTTATTGACCCAACTTTTGTATCTGGAAAAGATCCCTATGGAAGGATATTGAGATGTTCTTGAATCAGAATCATGGGGAAATTTTATCATAGCAGGTGATTTTAATGCAATATTAGAAGGAAGAGATAAGCTAGGTGGGGTCCAAAAAGTGAATCAATCTCAGAAGGATTTCAGTGATTGGATCACTAGGAATCGAATTCTAAACATAGAATTCAAAGACAACACATTTACATGGACAAATAGAAGGCTGGGTTTTTGTTAGATAGCTGAGAAGCTTGACATATTTTTATTTAGTGGAAGTTTGGATACTTTTCCCTTCATTTGGGAAGAAAGCATCATTCCATGTGGTGGTTCAGATCATCTCCCAATCTAGTTGGACATCCACTAGGATAGAAGCCATATTCGGTCACCTTTCAAGTTTGAAATGATGAGGCTAAAAGATCCAAGCTTCTCTGGGTTAGTGGAAAATTGGTGGAAAGGGTTTCAATTAAGTGGTTCTAAGATGTTTTTCTAAGTAACAAGGCTAAAATGGCTCAAGCAAAAGATTAAAGATTGGAATTGGTCTTTGTTTAAGAACATATTTGAAATAAAGGAGGATTTAGAAGCAAACCTTCAATATTTGGAAGAAGAAATTATTCGAGATGGGATGAACCGGCAGAGCTATCTTAAGGAGAAAGAATTGATGACCAAATATGAAGATGTGTTGGCCAAAGAAGAAGTTTTCTGGAGGAAAAAGTCTAGGGAAACTTGGTTGAAGGAAGGCGGCAAGAACACGAAATTATTTCATAACACAAAATAGAGAAGGTGTGTGAAAATAATTGTGAATGTCAAACTGGCAGATGGCATTTTGGTCAAGGATCCAAGGGAAGTGGTGGCAGAAATGGTCAACTTTTACTAGAAGTTACTCAACAATTAAAGCGGGTCAAGCATTAAGCACCAACATGAGTCGATTAGGCTTATCCCGAGGCTTGTTTCAAATGCCCAAAACAAGATACTAAATGAGAAGTTTTCAAGAGAAGAAATTAAAACAACACTCTTTTAATTACATCTAGAAAAAGTGCTCAGTCTAGACGGGCTCCCTGTTGGGTTTTTTCAGAAGTTTTGGGATCTAATTGGTGCCAAGTTGGTTGATGCAGTTAAAGCTTCCTAAAATACTAGAAACTTGTTGATGGAAGTTAATAATACGTTGATTTCTTTAATACCCAAGAAGGAAGCAACAAAGTCTTTGGATGACTACAAACCCATTTCCTTTTGAAACACAATATACAAGGTAATAAATAAATCCATGGAAAATAAACTCAAAATAATATTTCCAAAGCTACTAGTTGAAGAATAGTCTAGATTTGTTCTTGGAAGATCAATTTTGGATGGTATAATTGTGGCTCGGGAGGCTATACATTCGATTCAACAATCCAAAAAATCTAGCATGTTGATTAAACTAGTTATCAAAAAGGCATATGATATGGTAGATTGGAGATTCATACTCAAAGTGATGGAGGCCTTTGGCTTCAATAAGCAGTGGCTCGACTCGGTCTTCACATGTATATCAATGCCAAGATTCTTTGTCCTAGCGAATGGAACACCTAAAGGCTTTTTTGAGGTTTCTAGACACCTACGCCAAGGAGATCCCATCTCTCCTTTCCTATATATCCTCATGTTTGATGCTTTGGGTTATGCAATCATTGTTGCTTCTAGTAATGGGTGGGTTGAAGGTATTGAAGTTACCAACGCCCTCTCGGCACTCTCTCATCAACAATTCATTGATGACACCATGCTAATGGGTGTCGCTAAGAGGAAAGAAGCCACTTCTCTAAAAGAAGTTTTGAATAAATACTCATTGGATTCTGATTAGATCATTAATAAAGACAAATCAAAAATATGTTTCTTCAACACCAATGCTCAGAAGGAACAAGAAATATTGTGAGTACTAAATTTTAAGAAAGGTACCTTGCCTTGCACTTACCTAGGCATTCCTCTTGCTAAGGATCTAAAATCCGTAGGCTTATGGGATCCTTTAAAAATAAAATTGGATGTGAGGCTTAACTCTTGTAAAGTCAAGTGGTCATCATGGGTAGGGTGGATTACACTGGTTCAATCGGTTCTTTCCACCTTCCCATCTACCTCATTTCAATATTGGATATCCCTTCGAGTGTTGCCTCAGATGTGACAAAACATACTAGGAAGTTCTTTTGGCAAGGAAACGAAGAAAAATGGAAGGTTGTGTTAATAGCTTGGGACAAACTCTACAAATCCAAGGATGATGGGGGCCTCGATATCAAGATTTTGAGTCTCCAAAATAAAGCTTTTGGGGAAAAACTAGTCTAGCAGATGCATAAAGAGCCTCAAAGAAAATGGGCTAGAATTTTGCACCATAAGTACTTAGATGACAATGATGACAGAGATATTTTTTCCACTTCAAACCCACCTCGTGGTTCGAGAATTTGGAATTTTATGCAGATCTACAAAAAAACAATTTGTGATTTCCTTTCCTGGAACATTCATGATAGGAGCAAAGCCTTATTTTGGGAAGATTCATGGGTTGGTTATCCAAGTCTGGATAGCTTGATCAAGGTGGATGAGGCTAAGGCAACGCTCAAGTGCCTAGGGGGGTCCCATGTTAAAGACTACATCATTACGGATGACGGTGTTGTGCCTTGCGGTTGGAAATGGAAGGAGTTCACTGACCTCAATTTTCCTTGTAGATAGATGCTACTTCTAACTAAAACACTAGAGAAGAGTGTTGTTATGTTTCACAAGGGGTCAAATTCATTATTATGGGTTGGAGCTAAATTTGGCAGTTACAATGCTAAGGATGGATACAACATCTTATACAAGCATAGGTGTAATCTTAATATAGGAGTATTGATTCTATGTTGGAATAGCATGTGCATTCCCAAAGCTGGGACTTTTACTTGGGTTGTTCAAAGGAATATATTAACAACAGAAAAATTATGTCAGTTGGGTTTCCAAGGTCCCTCGAGGTGTTTTTTTTGTGAAAGTGAATAAGAATCGAGCAATTACATTTTTCTTACTTTCCCATATGCACAAGTTTGTTGGAAATAGCTTTGGTCTCTACTTGGGTGGAGTAGTGAGTTACCCATTATATTAACAACAGAAAAATTATGTCAGTTGGGTTTCCAAGGTCCCTCGAGGTGTGTTTTTTGTGAAAGTGAATAAGAATCGAGCAATTACATTTTTCTTACTTTCCCATATGCACAAGTTTGTTGGAAATAGCTTTGGTCTCTACTTGGGTGGAGTAGTGAGTTACCCATTGATCTCTATGGTTTGTTCATGGCTTGGCCAATTTTCAAAAAGAGTTCAATTTTCAGTGATCTGTGGATAATTAGTCCCATAATGGTGTGGGAATTATGGAAGGAAAGAAACAAAAGACTTTTTCAAGGAAAGAAGATGGGGTCCCCATCCCTTGTCAACAAAATTGAGGGAATCTTGATTGAAACTTTGAATGAAAAGCTCGCCCACAGATCGATTAAAGATAGATCATTTTCTAACTGGGATGCTAGATTAAGGTTGGCATGGCCTTCACTTTTCCTTCCTACTTGGGTGGGGAAGGGTGGCGATGAGGCTAAAGAAGAATGAACAAGAACAATTTGGTCTCCCCCCTGAAGGCTGGCTTAATTTTAGTTTCAATGGTGCGTCTAGAGGAAATCCTAGACCATCTGTTGTTGGTTACATCATTAGGGATTGGAAAGGGAAGATAGTCTTGGCCTCTACAAAACAATTACCGCGTGGAACCAACAATGAAGCTAAATTCTTAGCCATTATTCATGGGATCTCTCTTTGCAAAGAAATGGGAGTAAAGAAATTGGAAATTGAAGGTGACTCCACTCTAGTGGTCAACACTATCAGATGGAAAGAGACCCCTAACTAGAAGCTATGAGAAATGCTCGACGAGGCTTTGAACTTGCTTGATAGTATTGAGTTGTATATAATAAACCATATCTATAGGGAGGGGAACGTTGATGCAAATGTGTTGGAAAATAGAGGTGTGGATGGTGTTTAACTCAAGTGCCCATGTGTCGAGGGGATTATATGTCTATTCTCATATGGGTAGATTTTGACATATGGGCTTAAGCATTTACTGCATTCGTTTGATGCAAATCGCTCACACACTTCTCCTGATATCCAAGGACCATCAATCACATTTATTGGTCTTTAATTCCCTCATGTATCGTAGGTTGGGGTGATCAAATTTGGATTTGTGGCCATTGGTTTGTTTGATTGTGTCATCTGACTTGTGATAGTTCTGGCTTGGAATGGCTACAAATTCCAGTGGGATGATTGCACTTGTATTCACCAAGAATGGTGTGTACCGAAGTACAAGAAGCTTGAATTCCATGCTCTGAAATTGTTAGTGGGAGGTGATGCTTGCAGTAAATTTCACTTGGGATGATAGCATGCTTAAGGCTGGAAACTTGTGCAAAGTTTGGTGGATTCCCTTAAATTTTCCCTTGTGGATGGTGTCTCTTCACTTGGGTGTTATGGATACTCTAGTGAGGCTAAGATGCTCCAAGAAATAGTCTGCTTTCCTTGGCTTCATAACAAATCAGAGGCTAAAGAAGATTGGCATCAACAAGGATATTCTCTACCTTAAAGCGGTAAGAATGGTAATTGAGAGGAATTTCTACTTTTCTTCTAACAGAGTACAGGCGAACATGGGTATCTTTGCTCGGTTTCTTGCCTCCCTTTTGGACTTGTAGATTCCTAAGGTTCGGTGCTTGCTATTGTTATAGATTGTTTTCAAGGTGACCATCCTATTTGATGATTTGGACATGGTGGCGATTGCAGAACTGGGTGTAGGGATTCCCTAGCCAGATGATATAGACAAGATGTTTAGGTTGAGGTGGAGTAGAATCCTTTCCTACTAAATATGGACAATTGTGCTCTGGCTAAACATAGACATTGGGCCACAATTGGCTATAATTTCCTTTGGCGAAGGCTAGGTTTGAACAAAGTAGTGGGCATCCAATGGTGCATGGACTTTGTTGAGATTGTTGAGGAGGGCAGCTTCTACAACAAAGATGAACGAACAATTTTCTCAAAAAAGTCTAGTCGAATGTATGCCATTTTGATTTTTTGGCTTCAGACTCTGTAATTGAATTGGTATTTTGGGTCTGTGGGTAGCTTTTGTCATTTTGGATTTTTGCAAACTTTTGCTTTTGGCCCAGCCTTTTGGTTTTCTCTTGATGTATTTTTTTGTAAATATCAATACAATATATGCAACTTTGGTTGCGTTTTATGGATCAAAAAAGAAAAATTAAATATATTTTTTATTAAAAAATAAGAATACATAATTCTCATTGAGTTTATAAAAAATAAAATTGAAAATTTACAAGCACTTTAGAATAACAAACTTGATTGATTTATTTTACCTACAATAGTTGCAATTTTGAAATACTAAATGTAGTAGAACTAAAAGTGATGGTTTATCTATATTTTAATTGAAGAATTTATATTCAACTAATTTTAAATAATAAGTATTCTACTAAGCTCAATTCAACAATAGGTAATTAAATTGTTTCAATTTGAAAAATTTATCAACAATCTGTATCTTGACATGTAAAGTGTCAATGCCAATGAGGCACAAGTGAGTGTTTTGCATGAGATCCAACATCCAAGTGTCTCTAATATATAGAGGGTTGATTTTCTCATTTACTTTTTACTTGCTAGTTATCTAATTTTATTAATAGGTATTGCACTATATGTTAGAAGAGGATATGTAGGATTTACATGACATAATTAATAAGAACTATAAATTTGTGAGCTTACAAATAAAAGGTTTAAGATAACATATTATATTTTCCCAAAAAATATTCTTAATCATATACATCAAACCAAGTGCTTTTTATCATTGGTTAAGATTAATTTGAATGGGCTATATAGTTTAATTTCATGTGCAAAGAGTATAAAATTTGTATCAACTTAGATGGGCATAAAATCTATATACCATGATTAACAATCTCGAAGTGATTTTTATCTTTTCTTTTGTTGGTTGTCCTTGTTGTGATAGTAAATCTATTAATTTGTACTTTATATGTAATCTATCTTGTTCCTCACTATTCTTTATATGTTTATCATCACATAAATATTTTTGTATCATTTCTTCAATAATATAGTGTGATGAAATTGTTGATGTTACATGCAGCATCTGGAATAATCTTCCAGCAATCTTCTTATTAGTGAATAAATTAAATAATAGCTCTAAGCTATTTAATTTATGGAGTCTCAAGAGGCGCGATTTTTTGTAGAAGACACTTCTATTTGTTAAGAGTATAATTATTAATGAAAAGGCACATTTATCTTATCAAGGCTAACCTTGTTGCAAGAGGAATGATTTTCTATAAGACATCTTCTTGATGGTGGATGACTTGGTTGGAAAAGACGCATCCACTCCTTCAGTTTGTATATATACTTGATGGCATTCTCATTGTTGATCATCAAGTTTAAGTTTAGTTGAATATTAGTCATTGAAGTAGAAGTGTGAATTGTCTAGAAGAGGAAATTATGTAGGAGAGCATTTTATTGGAGGCTGAGTTCTATCAACATTATAGTTATGTGTTGCATCACTCCTTGGTGCATAATTTTGGGCCTGTATATCGGCCTCTTGTAAGAAGATCATTTTTGAGACAATTCAATATATAAGTGTTATATTGTTGTTGGGTTTTTCTCCCTCAAGATGAGGGTTTTCCCAGGGTATCTGCTGTGTTATTGTTCCCGATTTTGAAATATTTTTTTGTGCATTAAATATGATCATAAAATTTACATGGTATCAAAGCGGGTTTGAGAGGATTGTGATCAGATTTATTCCTAATCAACGATACCCTATTCTCTCCTTCATACTTATTTGTTCATTTTCTACATTAGTCAAGATGGTGAACAGTTTGAAGATTGAGGATAGACTCGAGAGAGAATCTAACTTCACATCATGGAGATTTAGGATCATGCTTACCTTACATGAAAATGACTTGGGTGAGTTTGTGGAGTCCAGCGTTCTTGAACCTGAGCAAGAAGAAGAGAAGCTACAGTGGGTGAAGAAAGATATTAAAGCAATGAAGATATTGGTTGATTCCATCAAGGATCATATTGTTCCTATCGTCTCTAAGTTGAATTCAGCGAGAGACATGTTCAAAAAATTGGAAGAGATGTACGAAATCAACAATACCAGCCGAGCACTTGCACTGAAGCAACAACTACATCATGTGAAGATGGTGAAAGGTGAATCAATGATTGCATACTTTATGAGGATTGCAGATTTGAGAGATCAACTCTCGACAATAGGGCATATGGTTGATGACAAAGACTTGACTATGCTCGCTCTCAATGGTCTACCTTTGTCTTGGGAATCTCACATTCAGGGAATCAGTGCAAGATCAAAATTTCCTAAGTTTGATCACCTAAGATCTGATTGCATTCAAGAAGAATCAAGGTTGTTGGCAAGAGGCGTTGGTCAAAGTTCAAAGAATTAAGACATTCATGTTCTCACCTCCCATGCTTCGAGGAAGAAAGGAAAATATGGAAGGAAAGGATTCTTCAAGAGGAATCGAGACAAGGGAAATGATGATGCTCCTCCCTTCAAGAAGAAGAGAGACATGTCAAAGAATCAATGCTTTAGGTGTGATAAGTTTGGGCACTTCGCTAAGCATTGTCTAACTAGACCTAAGCAACAAGCCACCATTGCAGATGTTGATGATGCTTCTCCACAAAAGGATTCAAGTGAATATTTTTTCTACTTAGCATTGTCAAGCAGTGTACCTATTGACACCAACACTTGGCTGATCGACAGTGGTGCTTCACAACACATCACTGGTTTTAAGGAGCACTTATCAAGTTTGGTAGAGAAGGAGTCTTCCGAGCAAGTCATCATTGGGGATGATGCTAGCTACTTCATGAAAGGAATTGGGACATCTACACTTCATTTGGATTTTGGCATCACACTTCAGTTGAGTAATTTTCTTTATGTTCCTGGAATCAAGCACAATATTATTTCTATTTCAGCCTTGGAAGATAAAGGATATCAAGTTGCCTTCTCCAAAGGAAAATTTCTAGTGTGGATGGAGAACTCTAGCTTCAAGGATGCTCAAGTAATTGGAGTTATACATGAAATCCTTTATAGGGTCTGCACACATCCTCTACAAGCTTTGGTTCATGATTCTTCAAATCTATGTGACCTTTGGCATTGGAGATTGGCTCACCTACACTTCCGAGCCTTACCTATCATGGAGAAGATAGTGTTGGGTCTTCCTAAGTTCAACCAGGACCACGAAGGTACTTGCAAGGGTTGCGCTTTGGGTAAGAATATAAAAGCCCCTTTTCATAGTAGAGAAAATAGATCTAAGTGTATTTTAGACCTTATTCATTTTGATTTATGTGGTCCTATGTATGTTCCATCTTCGAGTGGATTCTTGTATTATGTTCTTTTTATTGATGACCACTCTAGGAAGACTTGGATTTATTTTTTGAAAACTAAAGAGTCTGAGGAAGTGTTAGATAGGTTTAAGGAATTTAAAGCCTTGGTAGAAAATATTTCTGGTAAAAGAATTAAGGTCCTCATATCTGATAATGGTGGAGAATACACCTCTGGAAATTTTTGGAATTTTTGCATTGATGTAGGGATTAAGAGGGAGTTATGTGTCCCCTATAATCCTCAACAGAATGGTGTTGCAGAAAGAAAGAACGGGACAATCATGGAAGCAGCGAAGGCCATGATCCATGATCAAGATTTGCAAACTTTCTTATGGGTAGAAGCTTCTAGGATGGCTGTATATGTTCAGAATAGAAGTCCTCATAAGATCTTGGAGAATATGACTCTAAGGAAGCCTTTACAGGGAAGAAGCCTGAAGTCAGTCATTTGAGGATCTTTGGATGTCATGTCTATGTTCATGTTCCAAAGGAAAAGAGAACTAAGTTGGAGCCTTTTGGCAAGAAGGGAATATTTGTGAGCTACAATGAGACATCAAAAGCCTACAGAATATACATTCCAGGATAGAATTTGATCGAGATTAGTAGGGATGTCACATTCGAGGAAGATGTTGCATTCAGGAGATCCAAGGGCATTCATATGGAGATTGATAATGAAGAGTCTCCTCAGGATATGGAAGTTGACCATACTCTTGAGATTCAAAGGGAGATTTCAAAACCAAAAGAAGATATTGATCTTGTTGAACCCTTGGAACCTACTGATGGGCCTACTGACATTGTTATTTGGAGAAAGAGACCTCTATGGGCCAGGTGTACTATGCAAGAGGCTAAAAGCTTTACAGCTCCTAGAGGCACATTCAGAGAAAGTAAAAGGCCACATAAGTTCTCTAGTTATGTTGCCTTAATGAGTCAGATTATAGAATCCGAGCCTACCTGTGTTAAGGAAGCATCTAGTCATCAGGTTTGGAGAGATGCTATGGCAGAGGAGTATCAATCAATTCTTAAGAATGATGTTTGGGACATTGTTCCTAGACTCGAGGGAAAGTCTGTGGTATCTTCTAAATGGCTCTTCAAGATCAAGCATGATGCAGATGGGAGCATTGAAAAGTACAAAGCAAGATTTGTGGCTTGTGGGTTTTCTCAGAAAGAAGGAGTTGATTATGAAGAAACATTTTCTCCTTATGCTCGCTATACTTTTTTTAGAACAATCATTGCTATTGTTGCATCTAGAGGATGGAAGATTCACCAAATGGATGTGAAGACAACCTTTCTCAATGGAGTGATTGAGGAAGAGGTTTATATAGAGCAACCTGATGTATTTGAGGTTCATGGGAAGAAGTCACATGTTTGCAAGCTGAAGAAGGCCTTGTATGGTCTTAAGTAGGCTCCTCGTGCTTGGTACGAAAGGATTGATCGTTACCTGTCAAGTTTGGACTTCTTGAAGAATGATGTTGATTCAAATCTCTACTTCAAGGTAATCAATGGTGATGCATTAATATTGGTCTTATATGTTGATGATTTGATTCTTACTGGAGAAGATCACCTAATTCTTGAGTGCAAGAAGGAGTTGAATTTAGAATTTGAGATGAAGGACCTTGGGCTCATGCATTACTTCCTTGGATTAGAAGTCTGGCAGAAACTAGATGAGATGATTCCAAGTCAAGGAAAGTACACCATTGATATACTTAAGAGATTTGGTATGATGGATTGCAAATCCATGTCTACACCTATGGAGACCAACCTACATAAATTGAAAGTGGTTGTAGCCAGTTCAGAATTGGTGGATCCTACATTGTACAGACAGCTGATTGGGTCCTTGATGTATCTAGTTAACACTAGACCTGATATTTGCTATGCAGTGAATGCACTTAGCCAGTTTATGTGTGATCCGAGACAGATAAATCTTGTTGTAGCTAAACATATCCTGAGATACTTGCGCGGAACATTTGGATATGGGTTGAGGTATTCTTCAGATGCAGACTTGGAGTTACATGGCTATACAGATTCTGATTGGGCAGGGTGTATCACAGATTGGAAGAGCACCTCTAGTTGTTGCTTCAGTTTGGGTTCTGTTATGATTTCTTGGTGCAGCAAGAAGCAATCATTTGTAGCATTGAGTACAGTAGATGTAGAATATATTGTAGCTTGTATGGCAACTCGGGAAGCAGTGTAGCTTCATAAGCTCCTTGCAGGATTGTTTGGAAAATCAGTGGAGCCTACTATCATTCATTGTGATAATCAAAGTTGTGTGAAGCTTTATCTTAATCATGTGTTCCATGACAGAACCAAGCACGTTGAGATCAAGTACCACTATATTAGAGATATGGTATTGCGGAAGGCTGTACAGTTGAGGTACATCAGCATTGATGAGTAGACAATAGATATTCTCACCAAGCCTCTCTCTAGGATAAAGTTTGTGTACTTTCAAGATAAGCTTGGTATGGTGGATAATCCAGCCTTGATTGAGAAAGAGTCTCAGTATCAGTGATCCTGTTTAATGAGTTCTTCTCTATGAGAGAAGTTTGAGGTGAAATCCCTTGTTAATGCATTTTCCTTTGAGACGGAGCAATTTGAGGTGCAAGCCCTTGTTAATTCATTTCTCTTTGAGATTTGAGGTGAAAGCCCTTGTTTCCACCCTCTGATCTGAGTCATGGTCGATGTCATGTGTGAGACTCCATGACATATTTTGTACTTGTGTTTCACCATCTGGGAGAGCTATGGTGAAAGTCATGTTGAGGTGACAACATCACGCAAGTGATGAACACTTGTACACACCATAGTATGGTTGTAGCCATTATGGTTGATATCATGTTGAGGCGATATCTAATATCACTATAAGGTGATATTCTTCTTTTCACTTATGGTTGTAGCCATAGTGATAGACATCACGTTGAGGTGATATGTCTTGTGTAGCTGGAAGTTTACTCCCTAGCTGAGAGGGAGTGTTGATGTTACATGCAGCATCTGGAATAATCTTCCAGCGATCTTCTTATTGGTGAATAAATTAAATAATAGCTCTAAGCTATTTAATTTATGGAGTCTCAAGAGGCGTGATTTTCTGTAGAAGACAATTCTATTTGTTAAGAGTATAATTATTAAGGAAAAGGCACGTTTATCTTATCAAGGCCGACCTTGTTGCAAGAGGCGCAATTTTCTATAAGATGTCTTCTTGATGGTGGCCGACTTGGTACTTGGAAAAGACGCATCCACTCCTTTATTTTGTATATATACTTGATGGCATTCTCATTGTTGATCATCAAGTTTAAGTTTAGTTGAATATTAGTCATTGAAGTAGAAGTGTGAATTGTCTAGAAAAGGAAATTTTGTAGGAGAGCATTTTATTGGAGGCTAAGTTCTATCAGCATTATAGTTATGTGTTGCATCACTCCTTAGTGCATAATTTTGGGCCTGTATATCGGCCTCTTGTAAGAAGATCATTTTTGAAACAATTCAATATATAAGTGTTATATTGTTGTTGGGTTTTTCTCCCTCAAGAGGAGGGTTTTCCTAGGGTATCTGTTGTGTTATTGTGTCTGATTTTGAAAAAAAAATTGTGCATTAAATCTGATCATAAAATTTACAGAAATTTCATATAACATAAGATGTAACAAGGAGTGCTTGTCTACATATGTAAGGAGCTTGACACATATATGAGATGCAAGGGCTATTCCTAAAAAAATAATATTTAAGTAGATTAGGGTAGGATTTATAATTTTGGATGATGGCATCTTCATAAGCATATATAATATTATAATCTTATGTGGATAATTTCAATAATTTATCCCAACTTTATTTTCCAAATTACTTTATACTTTATTGGTTAAATTTACATAATTAGCAAAGATAATTTATGTAAAATATTTTAAGTTATTTATAATTGTTTTTAATTTTATTTTAGATAATTTGTTATTTATTATTTATGTTGAAAATTGAGGTGTTTATGTAGCTTAATACTTTGTAAAACTTTATGATTGTTGATCTAAATATGTATTATTTGTTATAGTTCTTTGTGGGTGATTATCTGATTAATTCATTTTATGATTTGTAGAATGAAGATAGAAGGTTGTATAAGAATTAGATAGAAGAATAGAAGATACAGAGCATATACCGTGGAGAAACCCTTTCGAAAAAAAACTTCACCTAAAATAAATGTATTATTTAATCTCGGAATAAGATTACAATAATTCCAATCCTTGCTTGTGATGCTTCTTTTTCCTTCAACAAACCTTCTTTACAACCTGCAATAAAACTGATACAAACTCTCTTCAACTTGCTTGAGATAAACAGGCAATAATCAACCTTGTAAACTCCAAAGAGTTACAATTACAAAGCTCAAAGCTTATCACCAAAAACCTATGCATATCTCTTGCAAGTAGAGTTCTAACATGAAGAACAATGTCAAATCAACTCCTTCATCCATTTGGGAATCCCAAGCTGAAGTCATAACTCAACCTTTATTCCAAAGATATCTTCAAAGTTTATCCTCAAAGTAGGCACCCAAGAATGGGCCCACTTAACTCAGCCTTCTGAAATATCTTACCATGCAAAAGTGTTAACTCCAAGAATCCAACTTGGGCGACCAAAGTGGTCCAAGTCATTCTATGTTAACTGAAACATATCTCTCCACCATTCATGCAAGAATGGTCATCCCTTGTTAACTGAAAGTAGTCACTTGTTATCCGTCATGCAACTCAAGTCATTAGTCATGCATTCCAAGTCAACTGAAGTCAACTAGCATTCAATTGAAACTAACTACATGTAACTAAAGATAACTGAACCATAACTGAACTAAACTAAACCATAACTAAACTAAACTAAACTAAACTAAACTAAACTAAAATAAACTAAACTGAACTAAACTAAACTAAACTGAACTGAATTGAATTGAACTGAACTAAACCAAACTAAACTAAACTAAACTAAACTAAACTGATCTGAACTGAACTAAACTGAAGTTCATGCATGTAAACATCAATCCCTAACTTCTAGGATCTTTACATGCATTACAAAAGTGTTATCATTTACTCCAAAACAATTAACTTAACTCAATGTGGGTTCCACCTTCCATGTGGGTGCCCCATGTGCTCCTATTATTTAGGAACTCGTCTTGGACACCCTCACATGCTCCTATCATTTAGAATTAATTACAAATGTCAATTAACATGATTATTTTATTCAATATTAATCTCTTTCTAATCCTAATGTTTGAGAACACTTTCTAAGGACTTTGGAGATACATGAAATAAATAATGTTTAGGATTGCAATTAAATGGCATCCTATTTCCAACAATTTATATATATAATTCATACCTATTGTATAGAAGCCTTTATTTTTAATATTGTGTTGAATTCTTCAACTATAGATTGAAGCATTTATGTGATGGATTTCATGTCATTATCCTTAAGTGAATAAAGTGAGTGATGGAAATATATCTTTAAGGGTTGCATTTTATCCAAAATATCCACTTAAAATACAAAAGATAGAACTGGAAGTGAAGGTGGAGTATTTTCATCAACAAGGGATGTGCTTGAGTTTAATAGGTACACTTGTCAACTCCTCTTTGTTAAAATTAACTAAAATCCTAATTGATTATAATAAACTTAGGGAACCATAGTAATAAAATCATTTCAATCCTTGTTGGAAATGTTGTTGACTTTGAAAGATAAGTGGTGTTGACAATTGTCCTTTAATTTCACTTATTCACACTTTTTAGACATAAGGCATAAGTTTTATGCCCATATCCAACTATTTCTAAATACTTTATACGATAGAATGCAATCAAAATTGCTAGAAATATTTATCACATGAAATAGGAGATTTGGATTGACCATCAAAAACTCTATAACATTATTCTTATATATCTATTTTATATATGCTTTTTCAAATAAGGTATTTGGAATAGATAACTAGCATAAAGAATGATTTATCAATTGTTTTAGGCACCAAATTTAATTCATGTGGATCACTCCCCTTTCTTTTAATTTTCAAAAATTTAAATGTCTAAAAATATAGATCATAAATACAATGTTGATGGTTTCCCTTATCTAACACACTCTAACCTTTGATCTTTCAATGTAGCATGTGGGTCCTATATTCAACACCATTTTTTTTCTATCTTACATTTTCTATCAACCCTAGAGTGTGTAGTTATTAACTTTAGAGTGTGGTGTAGTTAATTTCACTTTAATTAGATTGCATAAATTTTTACCCATGTTTAAACATAATGTGCTAATAATAAATAACTAATCAATTTCAATTAAACATGATGAGATAGCAATAAAACAACTAATTGATTTCCCAAACATAATATAAAACATCTAACACAAAAGTAAAATAAAAATTTCATTTTTCCTATCAATTTTTGCTTCCATTTGTTATTTTACATCTTTAGACTAAAATTTCAACCCCTCTATTGTTAATTTCAAAACCCATCTGCAAACCCTCATGGAAGATCATAAAGCATGCTAGTCACACCATCAATAGCCACATCACTAGGGTGAGTCTCCTTGTTCCTCACACCCTATTTTAATCCAAGGTATGAATCTCCTAAAATAGATATACATAAATTATAAATGTACGCAATCATGTATGAATCTTTGAAACAAGTGACGCAAGCGTCGAGTTCCTGCCGGAGAGCGTGATGCAAGTAGTATATTCTTGTGAAAAGGTGCAAAAATCATGTGTGAGGCTCAAGAATAAAATTGCACTAAATGCCTTTCGATGTATTTGTACTCTAGTACTATGAATTTCATGATAGCAACATTTGAAATTAAGGTTGAATATAATGTCGTAGTTCAATGCCTTCAGCCATAAGCCTCAACCCAACTAGTCACAAGTAAATCTTGAAATACTAAATTTTTTACGTCAAAATAATAAAGGATAGAATAGCTAATGAGCACTCCATAAATAAGACACCATGTCATAGAGCATTTATTAACTCAACCAATATCAAAAATTCGGATAGAAGAAAATTTCATCTAAAGAAATATGTGGCGTCATACAATTTAAAGTCAAAGATGAAAAAAGTTGCTTGAAAGAAAATTTGATTCTAAAGAGCGTAAAAATATAAATCCAAAACCAACAATGTTGATCTTTAATTCAAATAAGAATTAGCGTATACAATGTTAACAAATATCCGTAAAAAGCTAAAATAAAGTGTTAAAATCAAATGTTGGTAGAAATTTTATAATTTATAAAATAGGGCAGAAAATTGCTAACTAACGTTGGCTTTTTCTAATTTTTAAGGAAGGTGTAGAAAGTTGTGGGGTAATTAATTTAGCATTCCATTAACGTGGCATAAATTTGCCAGTAATTAATTTAGTATTCCACTAACATGGTATAAAGTTATCGGGTAATTAATTTAGCACATCTCGAGGGTACACAATTTTTGGCTTTTAAACGAGGGCAATAGAAAACTGCTAATTAAAATGATCTAGTCTCACAAAAGACGAATCAAATCATGTTCCAAAGGGTAAAAAACTAAATAATTGACCCAACTAGAAAAGTATTTGAGTTATTTGGCCTCCTCCATGTGTTGAAACAGATTAGCGCTTCCACACTTTGCATGCAATACGTAGGAGTCCACGTGCCTTGTATGTGCTTCCACCTTCAACATACATGTTGATCGACACATTTTTAACCAAGACATCTGTGCAAAAAAAATGAGGGAGGAGATCCTGGATGCCTCTGATGGACATTCATCCCCGGTGGGGGAAAGCTTGTATTTTTGTTGGATGCACAGAGGATGAGGATATAGGCGTTACACCTGCCAATTGCATCATCATGTAAGTTCTACTCTCTTACACAAAATTTATTGTGCAATCAACAAATTCATGAGATAATATTTTCTTGAGGGATTTTGTCAGATAGTTTCAGTTAATTGTCTTACTTCCATGTTTTGCATGCCTGCCCGATTCAGTTGTTCTTATCATGCAATCATGGCATTGCAGGAGACGACATTTCTTTTAGGGATTGAATCAAACAGTTCACATACCTCATCTATGCCTCCACATCTTGGTCTTTAAAATACAAGAGCCAGTTTAATTAAAAAAAAACTGAAGAAATATTATAAAAAATGTATAAAGTTGTGAAGAAGGATGTAACAAGTTCAAGTTTTGAAAATGGTTTGACCTCTGTAATTCACTATATGTGAAGACAGCGCTGGTAGCCATCACATTTAAAGTATCAGCAATAGCTAGTATCTAATTAATACTAACTTAGCTCAAGTTTTGCATGAATTATTTCATGTTGTTATCAATGCCAACAAAAATGGGCAAAGCTTGCAGGAAACATATTAAGTAACCCATTCCGAAGCTCCCATTTTGCTTAAAATATGGAAGACTGAGTGTGAGGGGTAAACAATCAAATTCCCATGATATTTGAGGAATGGCTCTAAATCAAAACTGAGGGTTTCGCTAGTCACAAAAGATGGAGTTAAAAGGTCAGTAAGTATCAGAAATTCTTTAGGAAGATGATGATTTTTTTTTTAGAGGTGCTCGAATAATTATAATTTTTCATGTATCGTTTTGTCCCTATTCTTCACCACTTGCATAATGAAATACATGTTCTGATGTTTTCTTATCAGTGTTTTTATATGAGTGTATAATTTTTGTTGGGTTACCTTTCGTTGCAAAGTCCAAAACTTAACTCAGTAGTACAATATCTTATAACTTACTTAGGCCCTTTTATGAAATTTGTATATACTTCACTTGACAAATGGTTTCCCATTACAATTTTCCGTGTCTATCTAAAGAGCATGCTACCTAGGCATAGCGTCCTTGGTTGGTTCACAGATATTGCATAAACACAGAGACCAGTCATTCTCTAGTTTTGGATTAGATCATTGTCATACTTTTGATTGCTAATTTAAGGTCCTGAAAGATAGAGTGTGCGCTCTCAAGAAGAACTAATCAAAGACTACCGATCTATAGATAAGAAAGAAAACATGAGCAAACCTATAAATTTACAAATTGTATACCTTCCAAGAGGCATAATGTTGTTCAGTTAGTTTAAAGAATTAAATAGATTAGTTTATAATTTGTTCATGGCTTTACAATACAATGCCATTAAAAAGGATCTACAATACAATGTCATTTAAAAAGGATCATATACACAGGCATTATAGAAGACATATGCTCCCTAAGAATAACAACTCAAATCTTCATACACGATAAAATAGAATTGCTATGATCAAGATAGTCATCTCTTGATTCAGGTTGTTTTCAACAAAGTTTTTCCTCTTCTTCCAGCTGTTGCTGCTCTTTTTTTCTGTGGCTTCTCTAGTTTAGTAGGAAAATATTTGATATGGACCATATCCACAACCTCACAGATCACCTGAAATCAAATTTTAACACTAGAAATTGAATTGATTTGAAATTAAGTTAAAACAAGCCTAGCATCAGTAGGAAATAGAGATGCTTTAGAAGCTTGGGCAACTAAATCCTCGTGTACAGTAGCCTATATATAAAGAAGTCAAAGCATAAAATGGCTGCACGAAAATAAGAAATCCCCACACCCTGATTTTAAAATGATAGATATACTCTATTTAAGAAAACAAAGTGGATTTATTTAAGCTCAAGATAACGGCAATTAAGCCAAACATTACCCAAAAGATAAATTTTCCAAATTAAAAAAATGTACAATAAATATTGTCTCTAAATTTCTTCAAACAAACTTATAAGAAAACTTCAATTATGGTAGAAGTCAAAACAAAATTAGCCAAAAACAAAACAAATGTGAGTCCAAGAAGCTTCAAGAAGAGTTATAAGGGGCGGTACCTTGTAAGCAATGGGGTGGTTGAGAATTGGATAAGATGATATTCTACAACAAACAATATCACAAGTTGAAAACTATCGGACACAGACCACATTATTTTCTCAAAACAGCTGGGCCTAATGCCTTTCACTTAGATCTTCAAACTCAGCTTGGCATCCATGATGTTGTCAATAAGCAAAGTTAAGCCATACAAGCCATTACAATTGTGAGTGGAGATCACTTGTCCTAAGGCTAACATTCCATATTATCAATAACCCTTGACCAAGGACATTTTGCATGATGTTCGGTTTTGCATTAATCACAAGAAAAAAACTGATGCTTACCTTGTCGACAGCAAAGGCAATCTGTCAACACAAGTCAAGTGGCTCTCCAAGTTATCTGTTGTGGAGAAGTTCCTTCATCTCATGTAGATATTGATAACAACTTCATCTCAGCAAGGAGAAATGGTGAGAATCACTCTTGTAGTGATCTCTCACCTTGTAAATATCTCCTCATTGTAATTATATGTAGACTCTCCCAATTCATTAGAACCTCATTGACTGTATGTAAGTAAGACACACGGGTGAATTTTGCATGCCAGATTCAAGGTTATTTTTCATGAGCTTGTCCTTATCTAGCCACCACATGTCCCCATCAAGTCTATTTAGCATAGGCTTGTCCTTATCCGGCCACCACATGTCCCCATCAAGTCTATTTAATCTTAATAATGAAGTGCATACAGCATCATTTTCTGGTAGTTCTTGTTCTACATTTTCATGGGAGGCTTATATCATGTCCCCAAGCCTTGAAGACTGCCAAACAATTGCTTGACTTCAAGGAGCAATCTGATTCTATATGCCCACAAACGTAGTATATACTATAAATAGTACCTAAAACCTACACCTATAAAGTCCAAAGAACGGTACCATATTTGATCTCTATACTCAAGGATGATCGTTGATATCTCCTAAACTTCTCTTACTTAGGTCCATTATAGAAACATGGTTTTAAAATTTCTTTGTGATAAATATGATCTTCCCTAAGTATTTCTAAAAATTCATGTTTCTTCCACCCATGAGTGCAAGGATAGGTTGGTGATTTTTACAATAAAGAAGTTGAAGCATGCCCTCCTTCAAGATCCCTCTACCAGTCCATATGAAACCTTGAAACTACCTTGAAAATAATTTTTGAGACCGACCATAGGTGATTAGTGTATTTCAAAATTTATCTTCCACATTTGAAGATTCATTTCTGCAAAGTTATCTCTTTTGGCCAAAAACTACTTACAAATAATGGAAAAACAAGTAATCAGTAAATTATGTGGTTTGTTTTACCACATCTAACTTCTAAGTTCATGTCTGGGCAAACTCTGTTTTTCATGCATACGTTTATTTGAGGATATAGGAGTTAAAGAGATACGTTCAGCTATCTGAGAAGAGCCAACAATTGTTAGATCCCATAGAATTGTGTGTCAACACTTCTAGGAAGCACTTTCCCAAAGTAATTGAGAATATACGCACCTCAAGTAACTGCATTGATGCCTGCAGTGGAATTAGGATCACTTCATCAGAGCAAACATATGGTTTTCTAGCCTAATAATTTTTTATTCAATCATTTGAGTATGACTTCAGCACTCCGTTAGCAATGATGGTCTCTTTGCTTCAGTTTAAAGGCTATATAACAAGCACCTCAGCAATAAAATACAAGCTTATGCAACACATGTACACAATCAGAGTTAAGTTACACAGAATGAGAATGAATTTCCATCCATCAACATGCAATGAATGCCAACACGTTTATCTAACACTTCCAAGCTAAGGAAGTTGCACACAGACCAATGCTGTCCATATCTTCAACAGTATATTCCAGTTACCCTGATGCAGAAACCTTCTCTGCTACTTCATGTCAAAATTATCATTGACATGCTTGTATATAATAGGCAATCAAATAATTACTCATAATGTCTCTTTCTTAAGGCTTTTCTTCTCGCTTTTAGATGCATTGCAATTTTACTTAGGTGCACTGAGGTGGGCATTAAATGAAGCCGAGACTGAAACAAATTCATATCATAAACTACTTACAACATTGCATTGAAACAAAACATAAAAAACAAGTCTCGCATGATTCGAAATGCAAGAGAATAACATACCTTGTGTTGAAGTGCAAGGGCAACTGGATAGGAATGCCGTGTGATCCTTCTAACATGAAGAAAAACTCTCTGCTTCGACTTTTGAGAAACAGAGCATTTCCATACTGTATGGGAAGGCTGGATACCACCAGAAGACTTGAATGAAGAATTAGTTGCCGTACTTGGAAAGCCAAAACTAGCGTGACGAAGCCCAATTGTCATTGTCGTTCTCTTCTGTTCAAAAGTGAACACTCAAAGCTAAAGCGCAAACTCAAACTAGGTCCAACTATAGATCATGTTTGAAATTTATTTCAAATGTCAGAATTATCAAAGATTGACAGGAAAATATCTAGTTGAATCCCAATAAGTTATCACATAGTTGTGGTAAACTGAGAAAACACCAGTTACATAAAAATTATCTAAAGATGCCAAGTTTTCATGCTTTGAGAAACTAATAGCAAGCATCAACGTACATTAAATCTGTAAACAATGTTGAGAGAAGACAATGGTCTTACCTGCCTTGCTGCTTTGGTTTGTGTTTCTTCTACTACTCTATTCTCTTTCTGTCATCTTTAATGAGCCTTATCCATAAAATGTTCAGAGCAGACTGTATACTTTTCTAGATGAATGCTATTGTCTTAACTATAGTCGTGAAAAGGAAACACACTGCAATTCTCAAGCTCCTGCACAATAAGGTTGGAGAATATTCTCTCGGAGTCCTCCAGACTTGCAAAAACGGAAGCCCTAAGAGAAACGAAGACGACAAATTAGTCATCTATAATACTATTAGGGTGAGTAAACAATATACATATAAAAAAGGAATCTCAAAAATCCATGACCCAGAATAAAGAATTGTTAACGAAATTGGAAAACAAAAAATTAAAAACCCACCTCACAAAAGATGCTGCCAAAGATTTTCATAGTGACGGTAAGCCTGACCGAGTGCCCAAAGCTTGAATTTTTTATTAACAGAAACAAACACTTAACATGAGCAGCCAAAGCTTCAAACTGAAACAAAAACTTTGCAATTCATTATCCAATGCATTAATCAATATTAAAAAATGGAAAGAAAATAAGAAAAATAATTACTTATCACCTCAAGTAACTCGTTTCTGGGTCTAGACTCTGGGTCTGGACTCTGTAACTACATCTCCTGCTCACTGCAGAACAAAAAAACAACATACACAAAGTAATAGCGATGAAACAAAAACTTTGCAATTCATTATCCAATGCATTAATCAATATTAAAAAATGGAAAGAAAATAAGAAAAATAATTACTTATCACCTCAAGTAACTCGTTTCTGGGTCTAGACTCTGGGTCTGGACTCTGTAACTACATCTCCTGCTCACTGCAGAACAAAAAAACAACATACACAAAGTAATAGCGATGCATAGCAAGTGGCTTAAATCTATATTAAATGACCAAAGTACCTTGGCCATGTGTGGCCACCAAGCCATTCCAACACCTTCACCTCCAGCCAGATGCCATTTAATGCATTTAATTTGCATTCATGGATTATGTACCTGTAGCTGCCAGTTTTATAAACTATGCCTTTGCTTAAATTTATTTAATCAATCTATGCGTTCGCATTTTCCCGAATTTTTAAAACGAAAATGATTTATAAAGCCACTCGGACGAATAGAAAAATAGATAAATGCTAATTTTTCAATATAAAAAATAGCTCTCCAAATTCAAACTATACAAAAAAATAAGTAATATGTTAAATGCCGAAATGTGATTGGTTGATGCTGCCCGAGAAATGCATTCCAGGGGAATGCAATAGTATTCTGCCTATCGGCAGGAACTAATAACCCATTCCCAAATGTGTATGGTAAATTTCAAAATACCAAATTTATGTCATGTTTTTGACATGTTTTAAAAATTACCACCCACATTTTATATATCACAAATTTTGACCTATTTTCTATTTTCTAAAGTACATTGATAATACCTCCATCATGTAACTTGCTAAATTTTCCCCTTTGCAATAATAAAATTTAATCATTTTCCTAAAGAGCCAAAGTTAAGTTTAGGAAAAGTTAATTTTACTTTATAAATATATGTGATGATTTTGCACCCTCTATGGAAGGACATTGCGAGTCCCCCCAACCACACCACCAAGGTGAGTCCCCCTATTTCTTAATGCCTTGCTTAAAACTCATGCCTTGTTTAAAACTAGAGTTTCAGTCTCCTCCAATTGATATTTATGTAAATTAAAAATGGAGACGTGCATTGCTATTTGACATCTCCTAATTTTTTTTGCTAAATTTATAAATGCCAAATATATTCTGTTTTTGACATGTTAAGAAAAATATCACCTTATTTCTATATGTTACAAATTCTAACATATTTTCAAAGGAAAAATTAAAATAACTCCATCATGCTATCCATTAAATCTTCCCCTATATAACATAAACCAAAAAAAAAAAAATCCAAATAGTCTAGGTTAAATTTAGAAAAAGGTTATTTTACTTTATAAATATGTGCCAATTAGGTCAAATAATATTTTTAGATAAAATTACAATAATGTAATAAAAGTACATTTAATTTTCAATGCATTTTTTTAGTAATTTTAAGAAACTACAATGCTTGCATCTTGATCCATATTATATTTTTGGTCTCTCCTAGTTGTGTAAAGTTGAACAAATGAAAATTTTGCTGGTGTTATCATTATTCAGGCCAACAGACTTGTTTCCTTCATCAGCAGTTGAATCCTAATTAATTAATTTTGTTTTGGAAGATGTGTTATGATATGTTTAGATCTTATAATATCATATGTTAATCCACAAAATGTTTTCTTGCAATATTATATATGTTTGAATCTGAACAATATGATATCATACATTTCTTCTAAAAATTTATCTTGGAGTCAACCTAATTAAGGTTTTGAGTTGTTGCGGATGATATCTATAGAAGATCAAACTCATTTGTGAAATTTGTGTGGTTGAGAGAATTGAGATTGAGCAGTATGTTGAAGATGAAGTGTGTGAAGTGTTGCAATTATGTTGCATGTGTTGTCATCGATGTCAACATTTGGTCATTGATGTCAATAGTATGGAGATTTTTGGGGATTGTTAGTGTTGGAGTTGTTGGTGGTGTTGTCATTAGTGTTGCTAGTACTGGTGCTAAGTGTGGATATGTTGTGGTTTGATGTCACATTGATGTCAACCCCTAGTGTGGAGATTTTTGGTATTGCAGATGTTATAGTCATGATGAGAAGGTGTTGTAGTGTTGTGTTGGTGTTTTTGATGTAGCTAGTTCACTTAGTTTCCAAGTGCTTTCAAGAAAATTTGAATAAAAGAGTATGCAGTGTGATAGAGGTGTGTTTAGTTTTGTGCTCCATATTTCTTCATGGTTGAATATATGCTTGTGTGGTTTGGATATGATGATCAGAGGTGTTTAAAGGTTCTATATCCATACTTTTAGGTTTTGGATCATGCGGTAGTGGAAGATGTGTTTGATAGGGAGTTTGCATATGAAGAAGGCTGTCTAGGAGAAATGGAATTGCTTCACATTTCTTTGTGTTGTTGTTTCTTGTCTTGTAGATTTGAAAACATTCTTATATTGTCTGAATTTACCTTCCCTTGGAGTTTCTAGTGTTGAGTTGCTCTGTAATTTTAGTTCTTGTGTTGGGATTCAATGGTAGTGCATCTTGATGTGTAGGATGAAAGTATTCTTTATTTCAGGTGGTTGCGATAGTGTTGTAGTATAGTGTGTTGATGTTGGAATAATCCTAGATGTCATTTGGTGTTTTTGTGTGGTTTGCATGTTACTTTTGGACTTGGAGAAGCGTGTATGTGGTCACTTGTAGTGTTAGTTCAAGTTTGGCCAACTTGGCGTGCTAGCACTAATTGTAGAGGTTGTTTGTTGATTGTGGATGTGATGAGTAGCATGTTGATATAGATTTGGGTCCTAGTTAACCCTTAGTGTAGTTTGTCTTCACTTATTTCCATTTTGGAGGTGTTTGGTGTCAACCTATTTTGGTGTTGCATGTTTGAGGTGAATACGTTTCATTAAGGTTGACCTAATTAAGATTGTTTAGGTCACAGATGGTATAAATGCAAGGTGATTTCTTGGATATGTTTTAAGGTGTGTGAATGATGTAAATGTGATCAAGTGTGGTGATCTGAGTGTGAGCTTAAATTCCAATGACTCCAAATGTAGTGAGCAGAAGGTGTCTACATTTTTAGTGTGCTTGAAGTCGCTCAAGGAAATGAGCCAAAGGTTGTAGATGGTGAAAATTTGTGGTGGATTATTCCTATTTCTTTGAGATAGTGAATCTCTCTTTAACATTTTCTTCTATTCTTCTTTCTTCTTGGCAGTGCACCACCCGATAGTGAGACTTTCTTCTTTTCTAGGCAGTGAACCTAATTGTATTCAATGTTGCTATTCATATATATATGAGCTAATCCTCACCATGGTTTTTCCCTACTTAGGGTTTTCCACATAAAATTGGTGTTCTCTTGTGTATGGTTGTCTTTGCATTGTTGTTTCACATGTTTATATTTTTCTAATGCTTAATGAGGATTTAAAGTTTGATAAGGGTTTGAAAGTTAATGAGGGATTGAATGTTTTAATGTACAACTGACTCACCCCCCTCTCAGTTTTCCTATGCATCTAACAATTGGTATAAGAGCTATGGTTCCTTGGAGAAAGCCTAATCGCTTGAGGTAGATCTAGATGTCACACAAGAAGGGTTTCAAAGCTCCTATGTTTGATTGCACAAATTATGCTTATTAGAAAGCCAAGATGGACTCCTTTTTGGTTTCTCTTGGATTTGGTGTCTGGAAATCAATTGAAAAGGGATATACTATGCCTACTAATGGTTTGGAAAGTGATGATGAGATCAAGGAATATGATAACAATGGCAAAGAAATAAATGCTATATTGAGTGGACTTTCTGATTCAGAGCTTGGAAAGGTGATAAGCTTCAAGAGTTCTAAAGACATCCAAAAAATGTTGGAGATCATTTATGAAGGAGATGACAAAGTTAAGAAAGAGAAGATGCAGAGTTAAAAAGCCAAATTTGAAACCCTAAGGATGTCTGAAGAAGAAGATATTACAACCTACATGCTCAGAGTGGATGAATTTGTTAATGTCATCAATGGTCTTGATTGTAAGTTGGAAGAAAGTGAAGTTGTGAAAAAGGTACTAAGAACTCTTCCTAAAAATTATAGTTTCAAAAATTTTGTTATTGAGAAAGCTTAGAATTTAGATCAATATTCTAGTGAGTAGATGTTAGGTACTTTAATTTCTTATGAATTCAGAGATTTTGGTCAAGATGCTACAAAGAAAGAAATTTCTTTTTGAAATAAAGAAAAAGTAGGTGGGTTACCAAAATAGGATTTATGAACCACTTAGGGACCTATTTCTCCTTCTATTTCATTAGGAAATGAGATCCACATAATAAAATTATTATCAACCTTAGGTGAATCAAATCAAAGTGTGAATCTATATATTTCCGTTTGTGTCAGGACAGGGGTCCTGGTCAAACAACACTTCGGTGGGAAAAACTAAAAATAGTAAATCAACACCAAATTGCAATCCAGCACTTGGATCTTGAAGATTAAACTCAGTACTGACAATATCAAAAAACAAATGCAAATCAGAGAGAGGAAGATCCTTTCACCAAAAGTCAAATTTTGAAGTTGATCTGGGACTCATTCACCTAGGGGCGAATGGGTCCTAAGTTATGGTTTTTCTGCAACTTTCAAGAGCCTCTATTATAGATCTAAATCTTCCAATTTTTCTAGGTTTCAAGTTCAAAAAGCCAGAAATAATTTATGTAAGTTATTTTTTGTGAGATGACAACTTTTATGACATCTTTTACAACTTTGACAACTTCAATTTTTCTCTTCAAAATATCTTCAAGATTTCTTCCACCTAAATCTGCAATCACAAATCAAGAGGGAAAAATGTTTTGTTTTTGGTGAATGGGGGTTTTCCTTGGCCAAACCCTATTTTGGTAATCAAACCTTGAAATGAAATAAAATAATAGGAGAGGAATGATGAATGAACAACTCAATGTTACAACTCACCAAACCCTTGAATAAACCTTGAAATGTAAATATGTAATTTGCATGAAATGGCTTCAATGAATGTGGATCTTGATACTTTGAATCTTGCTTGAGGTAGTACTTTGAATGCTTGAATGGATCATGAAACCTACATCATCATATTAGCTCCAAAAAATGCATGATACAAGAAGAATTTGATATGACAATTGGATTTTGATTGATAGAATAAATCTTCAATAAATCTGCTCTTGAATGCCTTGAATTGCTCTTGAAAATTCTCTAGATTGCTTAGATGAAACTTAGTGAAATGACCTTATATTTATAGATATGTATCCTCAATTTCCCTAAATTCAAATAACACAAGCCGACATCTGAATATAGATTTGAAAAGATTAAAATACCGCTAAAAACATAATTTGAATTTAGGCCCTGGATCCCTAACCCTAGGACACACATTGGTCAATGAGATGTGTTATGTTAAGGCATTAATAAATGTTGAGTTTCCTCTTCAGAAATGTAATAAAGTAGGCTTGGTAAATGAATTAAGGGGCCAATTAAGGAAAATTAAGCACAGTTAATTAAAGAAGCCCTAAAAAAGTGTGAAAGTGTAAAGGGGTACACTTTACAGCACTAAAGTAAGGCACAATTAAGTCCAAATTAACATTGAATTCCAAATTAAGTGTGAAAATGTAAAAGGGATACATTTTTCTAAACTATAGCTTTAAAGTCAACAAGGCAGAGAAGGATGGTGAATCAGATTTGGATGATCTTGATGAGATGGAAGAAAATTTTGTAAGGAAATTGAAAAAGGGAACTAGAAAATATAAAGGTAAGTTACCCTTTAGATGTTGCAATTGTCAAAAGATAGGTCATTATGCTTCTAAATGTCCAATCAAAGTTGCAAATGACAAACATAAGAATCAAAAAGGAAAAATTTTCAAGAAGGGTTACTATTTTGAAAAAGACAATGGTGTATCTGATGATGAGGAATCAAACTATCTCAATGATGACAATGATGAATGCTTCTTCATGGCTCTAAATGTTGGAATTGAACCATCAATTTTTGGGAATGAGGCTTATAGGCTACTCTTGCACTCTTAGGATGTTTCACCTAAAAGGAGAGAGATAAACCTCACTCAAAAATCAATGTGGTTCACTCAAATTAGGATGTGTATGATTTTATTAAGGCTAAATGAGATTATCTAAATGCAACTAAGTGAACTTTTAGACTGATTATGAATGCAAGACCTAAGAAAATGCAGTGTTTGAAAACATAATGTGATATGCAAGCATGAGCTAAACATGAACAAATGCAAAATAGAAAAGAAGGTTGAATCAGAGTGCACCCGAGAGTTTGATGAAGATTATAGAGTGTCCTGAATGCTGGAAGAGATCACTGAAAATCACCAGTGGGACTCATTCTCCATTGATGGTGAATCAATCTTGCTTCTGATGAAAACTTCTAAAAACTGGTTTCTGAGTGTTGGGATCTGAAATCTGATAAAATCTAACTTTTTAGCCTTAAGGTGGGACTCATTCACCACTAATGGTGAATTAGTCCTCTCCCAAAATTCTTTGAAATTAGGGGCCAATTTGATAGCATCAAATCTAAGGTTGTCTTCTTGTCAAGTTGAAAGAGTCAAATCTGCAGAAAACGAGTTGTAGGTTGTCTCCAAGCTTGAAATAGAGTTGATTTGACTTGAAAAAATTGTTGACTTCTTGACCACTTTTCAACACCTAATTGCTTGATAAATCTGCATATACAAATCTGCAAACACACATGCAAAAGGGGGAAAATGTTTAAGGGTTAGGTTATAGGGATTTGCCTTGGTCAAATCCCACTTTGGTAATCAAACCCTTAATGAAGAAATGGAGTGAAATAAACAAGGAAAGATGAATAAATAACATGCAAATTTCCTAAACTCACCAACCTTGTTGAAGAAAATTTGAAGATATAACAATGGCTGCTCCAAAAATACTTGATTAATGCTTGATTAAGTGATGCAAAGTGATTGAATGCTTGAATGAATGAGTGAATAAGTGAATTTGATGAATGAGGGTTAAAATGGATGGAAAAACACTTATTTATACACACTTGTGCCTTAGTAACCTGAAGATACCTCATCAAAGGCTAACATAAGGTGATTTTAAATAAACACCCGAAAGAAAATTTAAAATATTTTAAATTTTGAGCCAAGAGGGACTCATTCGCCACCCATTGCGAATGGGTCCCACCTTGGACCTGAAAGTGGGTGTCACGAATTATCTTGCATTTAATGTTGTTTGTCGGGTTTACATTCAAAAACACACTTAATTAAGCCTTATAAGGGCGTAAAGGGGTCAAATAAAGCATAAGAAAGGTGTAAATAGTGAAATCAAGCCTAGAAAAGTGTGAAATATTGTTACAAGACTTTACAACACTTCAAAATAGGACTTGATAAGTGATGAAAAGGTGATTTTTAGGTGAATTGTAATGAATAGAGTCTAGAAAAGTGTAGAAATGTTTCACAACACCTTCACAAGATGTCATTATTTGAATTTTAAGGAACTAATGTGAATGTTCAAGCCACATTACAATATTAAATCATATCAAAATGGACCAAGCATCGTGAAGAAAGGCCTAAAAGACTATGAAAATGACAAGGGGCCATTTTTCTACGGCACGAGAACTAATTATACTAATTCTGAAAGATGTGTGAACAAAAGTGCTCTAGTAATAGGTCACAAGATTGAAGGACTATGGTGACTAATTTTCATGCAAGAGAAGAAAGGAACTACTAGATAATTAACAATGGCTACTCAAATCATATGACAAGTGATAAGAGTAAATTTTTTTAACTTCAAAAGTATGATGGTGGTCTTGATAATTTTGGTGATGATACATCTGCTAAGATCTATGGAAAATGTTCAATTAGTTTTGATCGCAAGCATAAAATAGATGATGTTCTTTATGTCAAGGGTCTCTGGCATAATCTTCTAAGTGTAGGAAAAATGTGTAGTAGAGGATACAATTTGGTGTTTGAGGATGATGGTTGTGAAATCAAAAAAGGAAGATCCATAAATTTGGCTGTTGCAAGGACGAGGATAGAAGGTAATTTTTATCAACTCAAAGGTAGTGGTGCTAAGTGCTTTATGTCTCTAATCAATGAAAGTTGACTATGGCATAGAAGAATGGGTCACATCAATTTTGATAGCATATCCAAGATTAATTCTACTGATATTGTGATAGATCTTCCAAGAATTACAAAGCCTATCAATACAATTTACAAGGAATGTTAGTTTGGAAAGAAAACAAAGAAAAGGTTCAAGACTAAAGAATATTCTACTGCAAGACATTTGGAGCTGGTGCATACATACCTATGTGGACCTACTAGAATAAGAATCTCTCATGGTGACATGTATTTTATGTTTTTGATTGATGATTATTCTAGAATGACTTGGGTGACATTTCTCAAAGAAAAATTAGAAGCTCTAAACAAGTTCAAAGCATTTAAATCTATGGTTGAGAATGAAATGAATTTGAGAATCAAGTGCTTAAGGTTTGACAGAGGTGGTGAGTTCACCTCTAATGAGTTTAATAGTTTTTGTGGAGATCATGGAATAAAGAGACATTTATCAGCTCCTAGGACTCCTCAGCAGAATAGAGTTGTGGAGAGGAAGAACATGAAAGTTCAAGAAGCTACAAGAACTATTATGAAGGAAGCAATTCTACTAGATGTCTATTGGAGATAAGTTATTCATACTGTAGTATACATACTTAACAAAGGACAAGAAATAGTGAACAATTCAAAGACTCTCTATGAGCTATGGTATGGTAAATCTCCTACTATGAATTATTTTAGAGTGTTTGGAAGTAAATGCTATATCAGAAGAGATGAAGAAAAATTAGGAAAGTTTGATGCAACATCTGATGAAGGAATCTTCCTTAGATAGTATACAAGAATCAAAGCTTATTGGTACGAAATAAAAGACTAAATAAAAATTTTGAGAGTGCAAGTTTCAAAGTGGATGAAGAATCACTATAGAGTTTAGTGTTGATAGAAGGATATGAATCTGATGAATCCCCTTGGAGTGAAGAAGAAAAGGAAGAAGAGAAAGAAAAGGAGATGACATTTGAAGAGGAAGAAATTTTGGAAAAGATACCTAAGACTCCTAAGTATGTACAGAAGAATCATTATGAAGATTAGATCATAGTACATAAGATCAAAGGTGTGTTGACAAGAAGATCTACTATGATAGGGGAACAGGTAAACTTTTGTTTACTTTCAAAAGTGGAACCTAAAACTATAACTAAGGCACACAAATATGAGAATTGGATCAAGGTTATGAAAGAAGATTTGGAACATATTGAGAAGAATCAGACTTAGGAATTGGTCCCAAGACCTACAAATATGAATGTGATAGGAACTAAGTGGGTTTTCAGGAACAAGTTGAATGAGGATGGAAAAGTTGTCAAAAATAAGGCTAGACTTGTGTGTAAGGGCTACTCACATGTGGAAGGAATAGATTTTGAAGAGAATTTTTCTCTGGTGGCAAGGATGGAAGCTATTAGAATGTTTTTGGATTTTGAAGCACATAAAAACTTCAAGGTATATCAGATGGATGTGAAGTATTCATTCTTGAATGGTGAGTTAAAAGAAGAGGTGTACATTGAACAATTGAAAGGTTTCTAGTTATCAGATGATGTTGATATGGTCTGTAGGCTGAAGAAGGCATTGCATGGACTCAAACAAGCTTGGTATGCAAGGTTGGATAAGTACTTGTTGTAGCAAGGATTCAAAAAATGTACTATAGATAACAACCTTTAATTCAAGGTTGAGGGAGAAAAAATCCTAATTATGGTAGTGTATGTTGATGACATAATCTTTGGAGGAAATGAAGGAATGTGCAAGAAGTTTTCAAATGAGATGCAAAAAGAATTTGAGATGTCAATGTGTGGGGAGATGAATTTCTTCCTTGGATTACAAATTTGTCAATCAAAAAAATGTATTTTCATTTCACAATCAAAGTATGCTAAGGAAATTTTGAAGAAGTTTGGAATGGAGGATTCTAAACTAGTATGTAATCCTATGGTTACTAGTTGTAAGTTGAGAAAAAAGATGAATCTCCTAAGGCTAATTAGAGAAAGTACAAATCAATGATTGGTGAACTGCTATACCTAACTGCTGCTAGACTAGATATCATGCATTCAATATGTATTTTGGAAAGATTTCAAGAAGATCCTAGAGAATCACATGTTGCAAAAGTAAAAAGGATATTTAGATACTTGAAGAGCACTAAATACTTTGGTTTGTGGTATCTTAGGGATACTAATTTCTCCTTGAGTGCATACACAGATGAAAATTAGGCAAGATGTACAGATGAAAAAATAAGTACAAGTGGAGGTGCTTTCTTTCTTGGAAGGAGATTGGTTTCATGGTTGAGTAAGAGGGAGGATTCAATGTCATTATTTACTGCAGAAGCAAAATATATTACAGCAATATTATGTTGTACACAGGTGTTATGGATGAAGCAAAAATTAAAGGATATTAGAGTATCATATGATGAACCTATTTCTATCTTGTGTGATAATACAAGTGTTATCAATATTTCAAAGAAATCGATAATGCATTCAAGAACAAAACATATCTCTACCTAGTATCACTTTATAAGAAAGAAATTTGTAAAGAATGAGGTGAAGTTGGAGTATGTGCCTACAAAGGATTAAGTTGCAGATATTTTTACAAAGGCTCTCCCTAAAGATACATTTGAGTATCTCCAAAAGAAGTTAGGGGTTATTGCCCCTCCTTTCAACTAGATGCATAAGTTGGTGCATTTTTTCAGGAAGCATTTCAAGATACATTCTTGGTCCTAGAATGATGTTGAAGGATACCTCTCAGGGGAGTAGGTAGTAGTTTTTTTTATTGGTGCAGTCAAGTGGAACATATCTTGTGTCCCTAAGGGGAGTGTGCATAAAAGAGAAAGCAATAGAGGGAGTAGTGAAGAATGAGTAGTGTAGAATGTATATTAGTGAGAAATCCTCAACAAACTCCATCACTGAATCAAATAGAATAATTTGTTCCTTCGCCTCTTCTAGCACTTAGCTAGGACACTTGTCGTACTCCTCCACCAAGTGTGCACTTCCTTCTTCCTTTCTCTTCTAGACTCATGCACACCATGAACCATCCTCCTTCTCTGCATCTCTTCTTCTCTCCTTTCCTTCTTCATGGGATCCAACCCACCACAAACTGACCACCTCTACCAGATCTCTCATGTAGCTTCCTCTATAGCCTCTACTTGTAAGTATACATATATATACCACTCTGTATCTTCACAATTCTTTGTCTTCTCTACCTCTTTTCTTGTCTCACAATGCGAATCATTTGCAAATTCAACATTACAAAACTCATAAAAATCATATTTTACCTCAATGAATTATTTTGTCACAACATCTTCTTCCTCAATGTTGAATGTTATTGTCTCTATTGATTCACTAAAAAAATTCTCTATCTCTATGATCTCTTCCTCAAGAAACTCTTTGTCTTCATCAGCTTCCTCATCGAACATTGGATCCTCATACATCACTTCATACTTTGTTTTAACTGCAAAATCCTCAACTGCTGCAACTTTACTCACAACAATCTCCTTAATGCTCACTTTTGGAACTCCTCCATCTTATCCAATGCTACAACAAATTTCTCTTCTTCACTTTTCTCATTTTCTTCAATGCTTTCACCCAAGCATACCTTTGCAACATCAATTTCCTCTTGGATTGTTGCACTTTCTTTTTTCTTCTCATCCTCCACTACAATCTCACCATCTTCCTTCACGCTATCCTCAAAGCATACTTTTGTAATATTTTCTCCTTGTTCACAAGCATACACAACTATGAAAAATGTCTTGCCTTTCTTCTTTGCCATTTTTAAGGCCTCATAAAGCCTCAACAAAAAACTTCAAATCCTCAAGTTCTTCACAAGACTGTTTGAATTTCTCCCATGTATTCATGTCCTCCAAAGGATCTACATTTGTTGCATCTCCTTATTTATTGTTTTTGTTGAAGATAACTTCATCTAACATTTGCCTCTCAAATATCTTATCCAACATCCTCATCTCTTCTTTCAACAAGAGATCATCCTCTTCCTCACCAACTCACTTGTCAAATCTAGGACCATCCATGTTCACAATTTCTGATTTCAAACCTTCTTCATCTACTTCACACAATGCACTCCATGCACATGCTATCATTGCAACTTGCACTGCATTATCTTCCACATTTGTGTGGGTTTCCCCCACATATTCTTCTTCATATCCAACCCTTACCAAAGGGCTGCAACACTCTTTCTTTCCCCTCTTATTTTTGTTGTCCTCTTTCAAGAGAATGTTCTTCTTCCCATATATCTTTTCCAATATTTCCACTTCCCTTAATCATCTTTTCCAAAACATCTACTTCATCTTGGAGCCTTTTAGATTCTTCACAACACTTTATATTTTTCACTTCTTCCCAATACTATTCCCAAAATAAAATTCTTATGAAACTCCTCATGACCCATCACATCCTCTCTGGTATAGACTGCCTCACATCCAACGATCTATCTACACACAAATCACAAGCACAACACCACAGGTCCTAGTGCAAACTGCCTCACATCGGCGCTTCTTCATGCATACTCAGGAACTCTCGCTCTGATACTACTAATGAAGTAGGGAAAAACTCTCCCCTTAATCAAATATAAAATAAACTACAATATCATTGGATATATGCACACACCATCTAAAACAACAAAGATTGAATACAAAATCTGCAAACTATAATCAATGTATTATGTTTAAAACTTACAAGAAGGATTACATAACTTCAAAAAATATGATTATATCAGATTTTATAGTCCCTATGACTGATTTACAACAACTTAAAATAAATTAAATCTGATTTTATATGAAAATGAAGAAATACAACAATGAAAACTTTCCTCCTTTCAACTGGAACCTCCAATCTTCAACCCGTAGCTTCCAATCTATAATCTTCCACTAAATCAATCTTTAACAATGGATTCCATGATCCATTTTTCTATCAAAAAACCTTCAAACCTGCAAAAAAATACCCCCCATATCCTCTCCAAGAATATTCTACGCCTGCAACAACAACCTTCCAATTCTAGCTAAGAATGGCTACCAAAACATAACCCAAAATTGCATGTAATCTTCAAAAACAAGCTCTCAAAGCTTCTTCAGAAAAATTCCATGACCAATTTGTGAAGAAACCTCCCAAAAATCCATCCCAAAAACCTTCCATAATATTAAAAATTCTTTCATAAACCCGCTCCCACCAAAATTGCCAAAATTGGAGTCTGTTCCTAGATTTTATGGCAATTTTAAATGCATTTTCCAACTCATATTCCCTCCAAGAATAAAAAATCTGATTATTTTTCTTCCCATTGGAAAATCCATGACCAAATCCTCATAATTAGTTGTTTCCACAAAGTAAAAATCAATAAATTATATTTTATGCAAGTTTGTAACTCCCCACAACCCAATGCCCAAGTTTGATTTTTCATATTTTTCTAAAATTGCAACTACACTCCCACTACTCTACTTGCCAACATGGCCTAAAAAAGGTGGCATTTATTTTATTAAATTAAATTATGCCAAATTTATTCAAATCATCCTCCCAACATGAAATAAAAGTGCAAATTCCAAATTTTGAATTTTTTCAGTGATGTAAGATTTCCTTACACCCTGGATGCTCCTACATCATGAATGCATTTTTTTTGTGCTTTCAATTTTCCAAAAAATGATCAAGATGGGCCACAAAATGCATAATTTAGGAAATTAGGTGTTCAATTAGGTCCAATTTCTTCAGGGGGAGAAAAACATTGTGTGAAATTGTCAAGGGTGAAAATTCACGACACTACACTTATATACTTTCAATTTCATTTTTATAAACTCAATGATATTTAGACATTCTTATCTTTTAATAAAAAAACATATTTAATTTACTTTTTCTTTATTTAATTAAATGTTATAGGCATATATTAAAAATTATATTTGCTTCAATACCTAGCTTGTGATGCCAATAAAGTTTGATTATATTAAATTCAGAGAAGTGATGTGAATGAAGTTAGCACATTATAAATATAGAGTATAATTAAATGTGTTACTTCTTATAAATAGATTTGATCAATTTCTATAATTATTTAAAACACAATCTAAATCTTCCAAACCAAAATAATAATAGTTAACATAAATAGCTTAAATTCATCTACCTCTAAAAGAACTACTATTAGGATATAAGAACAATGATAATGGCTCACACCTAAGAATTATTTTTGCAAAGCATTGAATTGTAAATAGAGCACCCAATTACATAGTATGGAGAAAAAATAAGGAGGAAATTATCATCAATCTCAATGATGAAGCAAAGATAGATATGAAAATGCTCCTAGAGACTTGGGATTAAAATAGACAAGAAACAAAATTGAAGCCTGACTAAAAGAATAATGGAAATATAACTTTTTGGTTAAATTCTTGATGAAAAGTTTTTTGGTAATATTTATGGACAAAAAAGATAGGAAATAAATTCTCTCCAATGGAATTTAGAAAATGAGAGAGATTCCTCTATATCTTCAAAAATAGGTACCAAACTTCAATCCCAACAATTTCTCACCATGTGATGGTTCTAGATGGATCAAAGTGTATAAATTACCAATGGAATTTTGGTTGGAAAATCTCTAGTTCCAAAATCAGAACTCTTGGAACCCTTGTTGATATAGATGAATAAATTCTGAAAAATAAATTCATACATCTATGCACGACTACAAATTGCAGCCATCAAAGAAATACCATAAGAAATTATACTTGTTGCAACAAACAAAAAATGAATATAGGAGATAGAAATTAGAGAATGATAATTTTTGTGTCAATTACCAAATTATAAAACATACCACAAATAGTTGTACTTGACCTCCTCCTAAAGATACAAAGGAATGGATTTCCAAAAATCAAAGGATCCAAACAACATTCAATCAATGAGCAAAGCCTAGAAATGAAGACTTGCAAAAATTTATCATGTTAAACCCATACCATAGCCCTAACAATAAGTAGAAAAACAACAAAATAAACTCAACCTCAAGCCTGAAAATTCACCGATCCCCAACACCCCAAGCAAAATGGACACAAACAATAATGATAAAAAATCAGAACCAAATATTATCCTTGAAGGAACAAATCCCAAAAATGTTGAAGAGGAAAAGTATTGGTACATTGATGAATCAGTTGAGGAAGATGAGATCGAACTATTGGAAGCTCAAATGAGTGATCGATACACCAAAAATAAGAAGTCAAATCTCAAAATCACTAAAATAAGGGGAAGATAATTCAACAAGAAAAAAATATTTGAAGATACTTTCAATAATGGATAGACCTAGATCAACAAATTCCTACTAAACACTAAGGGAGGAAACCCCTCCCTTAGGGATCCACAAAGATCAGTAATTGGAATTTTAGGGGCCTAAACATCCCTACCAAATGATACTTGTTCAAGTGTCATGTACATAACATAGTGGCCAACATAATTATCTTCCAAGAAACCAAGTTATCTGCTCAAGACAAAAACTATCTTCTACTCCAATGGAAAGGATGAGACCAAATTATCACCCTTGTCATAGGTGCCTCCAAGGGGTTGGGGTTGATTTGGAGATTCCAAAGATTGATAGTAACTCAATTTCAAGAAGATGACAATTGGATGGCTACAAAAATCTCATATGTGATAAAAAAAGGGAATTCATCTTAATAAACATTTACTGGCCTATGAAAATAGAAGATAAATTAAGTATGGAATCAAATCTCTACTCTTATCAACTCTTTTGATTTTGATCATATAATTCTTTGGGGAGATTTCAACACCATACTTTTCTTTTTGATAAAAGATGATGTCTTTCTAAAACATATAAACATCAAAAAATCAAAAAGACTTTCAAGAATTTGTGAATAATCATGGATTAATTTTTAATTCACCTCAAGAATGGAGAATACACCTAGAAAAATCAAAGAAATGGTTTCACCAACAATGTTAAATGAATTGATAAATGTTTAATTTCACCAAATTGGCTCAATAAACCCACATTGATAGAATTCATGAGTCTACCCATATCTAGCTCAAACCACTACCTAGTTCTACTCCATATCCAATATGACTAAACTTCACCATGGTATTCATTCAAGTTTGAAAGAATGTGGCTAAGTTACGACTACTTGAAAGAATCAATAATAGAAAGGTGATCATAAAGCCCTATTAAAAATACCTCAAGAATATTTAAATTATCCAAAAATCTAATCATGACTAAACACTACCTCAAATAATGGAACAAGAATATATTAAAAAATATACTCAAGGAGAAGGAAGAGGTAGAAAATAGTTACTCAAAAAATTTGTCTACAGAGGAAATCCATTGGTAGTCTAACTCACAATGCAATTTTACTCTTGAAAGAGATATAATAGAAAACATTATCATCACCCAAAAAACCATTCATTCCATTAAAACATCTAACCAAATTTTCATGATCTTCAAGCTTGATGTAAGCAAGGATTACGACTGAGTAAATTTTTATACTTTTAATGTTTATACTCACAAGGTTTGGATTCTAGAATGACTGGTTGAGCTAGATATATGAATGCATTTCAACCCCAAAAATATCAACATTAGTGAATGGTAACTCCTATGGATTTTTTAAACTAACTAGAGGCCTCTGAAAAGGTGACATGTTCTCCCCATTCCTCTTCATTTTAATGGAAGAATCCCTTGGAAGGGGAATCAAGGAATGCAAAAATCACAATATGCAGAAGGGTGTTCAAGTGGTAAATAATCTCCCCAAAATGACCCATCAATACTTTACAGATGATACCATCTTGTATGGACAATCCAACATTGATGAAGCAATTTTCATTAATAACACTTTAGAGAAATATACCATGGTTTATGGAAAAGAGACCAACAAAAACAAATCACATATATTTTTATTTAACACTAGAGAAAGCCTCCAAAGATGAATTACCAACATTCTATGGTGTAACAAAGAAACACTTCCCAAAAAAATATCTAGGGATCCCCCTATTCAAAGGTGTAGTTCGAACAAGCCTATGGGAATAATGTTCAAAAATTTCAATCAAAAGCAACATGGATCTCTTTATCAAGGAAAATACAAATGATCAAATCTATACTCTTAGACATTCCAATCTGCCAATCGTCAAGCAAATAGATCACTACCAAAGTTGGAACCTTGATTGAGATCATATTAAAAAAAATATGGGAAGGATCTAAGGAATCAAATTTTTCCCACTAGTTGGTTAGGAGATTACTTGTATGGAGATGGACAATGGAGGCTCAAATTAAGGAAAGTACTAAAACAAGATTTTTCACTTAGGTCCAAACTCATTCAAAAGATGTACTCCCTATTAGTGTAAATAGAGTCATTATCATACCTAATTAGCTAATCACCTTTCTAGAATTGACCTATTCACACCTAGCTTAAGTTTACTTAGGTTTAATTTTTCTTATGTCTCACTTCAATGGTTGAGACATGTGTCCTCATGACTTGGGACACCTATTGACACTTTCTCACACACTTGTCAAGTGATCTCACAAGTATTCTATATTTGGAGGGATATTTAGAGTTTAACTCCTACCTTCTCACCTCTTCTTGATTTCCTTCATAAGAAAGGCTCATTTGTACATTTTACAACACATCACATGCTTATGATATTTTCTCATTTTTATGTTCTTTTGTTAATTATTTTGAGTTTACAAGCATATCTTGGCTGCTCCAACACTCCCAACCGAGTACAAAGTGGTGTTATATTCTTTGAAAAAATTATTTAAATTTTGATCATAGTAGAAAACTCATGACCAACCAGAATCCCCCACTAGGATCACATGTCTAGAACTTCATACAAAACTACAAAAGCCTCATTAAAGACACATTTCCTAGGCAATAAACAATGGTCAAAGAGCACATTTTTGGATAGACTCTTGGAATGGTCTACCACCCCTTTCAAATACCCACTCTAGTAGAACATATGGAATCCATCATCAACATATGGGGTCATTATGTATGAAACTACATAGAACAGGTTAATAATGGGCATGAAACTTATTGCAAGTGGAATCAAATGAATGTCCTTCCAAATCCAACAAACACCAAGAAAATTATGAGGCTTGAACAAGAAAAAAACAATATACATTAACTAAAAAGAGGATAAGCTCATATGGACATGGGCCAATTTGGGGTTGTATTAAGAAATGGGGTACACACTACAAAATATGATAGAAAGGTACACTAATTGTCCCTTGTATCTTTTCCCGAATAGGTGGAATGTCTCTAAGGTTGGATCCTATGCATATATTACATTACACAAGATAATTCTCACAGGTGATTGTCTCAAGAAAATGGGCATAGAGGGACCTACATGATGTATTATGCGCAAGTCTAGAGAAGAAACAATAAATCATCACTTAATAAATTTCCCAATTGCATGATAATTTTGTCAATGCTTGTGAACCAAACTCAAATGAAATGGTTCTCTACCTAATGACATCTTAAAACTATTTTGAAGTTGTCCATAAATTTCAAATTTTGTATGGGAAGGATTGTGGCTAACTATCCCATCAATGATAATTTAGCACATATGGAAAGGATGTAATAACAAAATATTCAATGGTAAGGAGATTTTAACGAAACATAATTACACAAGAAGATTGAAAAAGGAATCAAAGAGTTGTAATAGAAAAAATATACTCCTTAGGCCCCAAGCCATTCACGGCTTGGGACAGGTTTTTTATGCAAAGTTGGGAAGGTTTGCAAATCATGCAATGTGTAAACACCAAATCAATATCGAAACACATTAAAAGAGTTAGAGTTAAATGGTGTCCTCCTTGCTAGGAAGATTAAAACTCAATTTCAACAACACTTCTAGAGGAAACCTTGGTTCCTCTAGAGTCGGCATCATTATTTGAAACAAAAAGGGAGAGTTGTTATGGGAAGCTTGAAAGAGATTATATAATGGCATAAATAATGAGGCAAAATTCCTAGTTCTACTGATTAGCCTACAAATTTGCAAAAATAAAAATATTTCCAATGTTGATAGAGAGGGAGATTCACAAATTTGTATAAATTCCATCCATATAAGAAAAGCTAAAAACTAGAAACTTTAGAACATCGCGTGATTGATTTGGCATGTATTAGATGACATGAATGATTATAACATCTGTCATTGTTATAGAGAAGCAAATGGTGTGATGAATTTCTTTGCAAATTAAGGATGTGACCAAACTGGAGACTTAATCTTATCAAAAAATGCATCCAGCTAGAATGAAATGATAGATGAATAATATTATAGAGATTATTTATGAATTCATGAGCTAAGACATATGTGGAATCTTTGAACCTTCTGAAACAACATAAAAATCATTATAAATGGAAGTAATGCCCCACCTAATCACAAGACAAAATATAGATAAATGGGATCAATTGTGAGTGTCGCTCTGAGGACTCTCCTATGCAAATGACATATATTCAACACACATCCTAGAGATTATTAAAAGGAACAAAGACCTCAATAAAATGTTGACACTATCAAGGAAGGGATTATTAAAAACATGGAGGTCTTTAGTTTCATTATGGATCACCATCTTAATATATTGTTCCCAACACAAATTGAAAGAGCTACTAAAGTGGTTGAGGGATTACAGATCATTATTCATCATAAACCTACCTAACATAATGTAAAGATCCAAAATAAATCATCAATTGTAATATTTTTCAATTTTAATATATAAACGCTACCCTCAATAGCATCTTATAATAAATAACAAAAAAATTGCAACTACTTTAATATTCAGAATTCTTACTTAATAACTATTTTATTTACTAGTTTTACTTAAAAACTATTATAAAATTCAAATTATTTATTGAAAATATTTCTACATATAATTTTATTATACTACACTTTAAACTTTACAATTATCATACACTAAAAACAAATCTACGATAGAACCTTCATTTTGTTTTAACTTATAGTATTTGAACATGTGTCTTTATGCTTATCATACCTCGTATGTTGCAGTTTATTTTCTCATGTCTTTAAATAAAACATCACAAAATGCCAAACGATAAAATGTTTTTCATAAATGCCATTATATAGAAAAGATGAATAAGTGTGGCCAATTGTGTGTACAACCTAAATTTTTTTAAAATTCATATTCATATAGTGTATGCAATTTGATGGTCGTATTTTAACATTGTTTGATAAAGGTTGATTAAATTTAAGTTTTGTTTATATTTTTTAATAATTTGGGTTTATGTTGATTAGTTTGGTTTTGATGTATTGATTAGTGTATACGGATTTTGTGTGAAAGTTGATAAATAAATTTATTTTACTTTAATTTTTTTCACCCATCTTAAGAATTCAAATTTGATTGATTATTTCCATCATTCATTGTATTGATTCAGATTTGTTGTAGTGGAATTGAACTAGGTCAATCTTACATACATAGATTTGAACCCCAAACTTTTAAATTTTAAAGTGTTCCCAAGTTCCCCTATTCCTACTAGTTGTTATAAGCCAATTAAGATACTGATTATTTCAAACTAAACACTAAGATGGTGCACTTTAAATACATTCCCTAATTTTTTATTATCACGAGAGATATAGATCTAAGAGCATTCACATAATAACAACATAGTATATCCTAATTGTATTATTAGCTTGCATTATCATCCTATGCATACTACATTATTCCCTATTGTCTTCAATATGTGTTCATCATTGTTAAATCCATTGATCCAAGGGCTTGACCAAAGACACATAAAAGCTTGTTTAACAAGTACCCAAACAATGTCCTCAACACCACCCTTCTTTATACATAGTTACAATGAGGGGAGGTGAGGAAATTATAGTTGTTGGATTGTAGTTAGATTATATCAATGAGCGAGATTCGGTTTTGTGTGCCAAGTTTACTTTTACAAGTGTCTATTTGAATGCGAGCATATTCCAATTGATTTTCCACTTTTATTGTGATCATCTATTGAGGCCTACTTTTCTAGTACCATGGTGATTTGATTTCTAACATCTATCATTATGATCTCTTGATAGGATCTAGAGTCAAGTATATATTATTTTCATTCAATTTTTGCATTGCATTTAATATTTATTGCAATATCAATTATTAGTCCTAGCTCTAAAATCTCAAGATTTTATTATTGTTTAATTATTTACCCCTATGTAAATTATTGTGTTCAAATATTTATTTTCATCACAATTCAAATATCACTTAATTTATTTCTCATGTTTTTTGTGTGCTTTATACTTTACACATCTTGTGTCCTAACTACACACATTCATTTTATTATAACTTTCTTTCCATTCCATATTGAACACTCTCATGCTCAAGAAGAATACCCACAAAAATTTATATGCATGACTCAATGCATTGATCCTTGACAACCCTTGAAATGCCTGTACTTCTCAATTGAGTGGTATTAGTGAACTCAAATTCTTGTTTCTCTTTTCCCCAAGCCCATTGTCATTTCCATCATTGAAATGGACTCTAACCTATATCAAAATGTTAAATCCTTGGGATCAATATTTAACACCATTCCTCTTAACAATAATACTAACCAATTGCCAACCCCTCTCTCTCACCCTTCATCCTCATTCTCAACTAACACTTCAAACCTAAACCTCTCCTTTCAACATAATTGTAGATGATAACCATGGATCTAGGAATGACCTCAAGGAGCTTGATTTCAACATGTGGATGATTGAAGCAACCCTCAAGGTAATTTTTTTGAATTCAATATGCTACATGATATTATAACTATAATTTTGGCATGTGGTAGAAGTCCTCATTACATATTTCACTCTCAAATCTAGGTACACACATTTTTACTACTATCTACTCACTATGTTAAATTATCTAAGGAATAAAAAATATAAGATATCCTTTATTCATTTACAATTCCCTTGAACATCTATGCTCAATGTACTTATGGTAAAATATATTTCCCCACTCCATCAAGGGTTCATATATTGATTGTATAGATATGAACTCACTAAAACCCCAGTCCCTACTTTTATCCCCAAAATTATAGACCTAACCCAAATCCCCCAAATATTGAGGGTCAATCTTCCTCCCCTATTTTGAAAATACATTTTCCCCAAAAAAACCCACTTAGCATCCCAAGGTTCTTGTGCAAGACTTGAACCTATTAAAACTCTAATGGTCAATATCTTGGTGCCCCCTACCAACCCTCCTAAGGTTGATACCATTGATCCCTCTACCCATACTCATGATAAAGGAAAATACATTTTATTTGATGATTCCCTTGAAAACCTTCATGTCCCCAACCCCAACCCCTTTGGAAAGCCTCATGTGCATCAAAGATATAAAACCAAGAAGGACTAGATAGCTACCCAAGATAAAGTTCTAATTAATGACTCTACTCAATTGCCTACCCCTCTACTATTCAACACGCTACTAAATACCATAATTATTTGGTTCTTTCAAAAACTTGAAAGGCCTTCAAGAAACCTCCACAACAATGTGATGAAATAGTTTCTTCCATAACTATATACCACCAAACAAAGACTGCAAGACATTGAAAAAGTTTTGAATTAATCCAAAGACCCAAAAAAGGAAAATATGAATGAGGAAATATTATAGGCTAAGGTTGAAAAAATTATGACCTCCTTCAACAATTAGGAAAATCTTGAGTCTAAATTTATTAAAATGTAGGAGAATCAAGAAGATAATCTCCAACATCTTTTCCATAGGTAAAGAGACCATCAAGAATTTTTCCAATATCCTCTACATCTTCTAGGGAGAATTGAATTAAAAAAAGGAGAAAATTTTCAACAAGGTCTTGCAAAACAAACTAGAACCAAAAGTATATGCTAGAGACCTAGGCACTCAAACGGTTGAACCCATGGATGCTACTTTTGAAGACAAGTTAGATTTCATATCCAAGGAGTGACATGTGGTTAGAGGCCTACAACTTTGGCCAATAGTGAATATTTTATATTTCTTAGTTTCGTTCCTCTATTGTGTGTTTGTTAGCCCTATCTAGGCTCTATAGTTTTAATGCCTTCTGGTTATTTTTGTTTCATATCTCATGAGATTTATTTCATCCACCTTTTATCTATATCTACATAAAGGGTCTAGGTCCTAATTTAATCACTTTTCTTATCAATATAAAAAAAAATGTCGTTATGTTATTTATTAAATGGGTTCCTATTGAACAAGATTTATATAAATGGGATAAAATAATATAAGAGAACAAGGATATGAGCATAGAATACTTTACATGCCTCAGGAGGGGTTACATATCATATATTCTTAGCTTGGCTAAGCATGCCCAAGAAATTATCCCACATGGTTTTTAGGTCATATATGAATAGATTAGCTACCTAAAAGCTTGAGATTTTGATTACTATCCTAAAGGCACACCAAAATCTAAATACCATATGCGGTTTGAATTCCTATACCATAATCTAGCCTTTCATCATTTCCTTAGAGAAATTGCTTATCAACTCAATTAAGTCTTATGGTATAATAGAAATATGGATAGATTTACTATTCTATAAGTGAAAATATGTGCATGCATGGAATTATACCTTTCATATCCTCCATGATTTAATACAACTATTTTTCCAATATTTTAAAAGTTACCAGTCTATTTATCATCTAAATAAATTGACTATATTCTTTTATTATAAAAAGTGGTCATCTAATTTTGAATTTCTCAATCTCAAATCATGAATTGACCACACCCCCATCCTATCTCTAAACCCTACCTCCAACTTTTGATTCAAATAGTTATCTATGACATCAAACAAAAATGAATTAACTATCACATAAGCACACATCAAAAATTCTTCCACAACAAAACCAAATAATAACTTCTAGAGTGTAATTTCATAAATTGCATCCTATGCAATTTGGCATTCCATAAACCTCCCCTTTAGATTAAATTCAATAATGCAATACCCCTTTTATCCAACCTTAATTTTATCCTTAACTTGTTCATTCTTGGTCATTAAGGTGATCTTATTTCATGGACTAATGTGTGTCGCACAGACGTATGCGCATCAAGAAAATGTCTCAAAAGGATTCCTGACTATAGTAGTCATTTATACATTACAATTCCTACCTATCAATGAGTGTAACACCTCTACTAGCTCACAGACGTGCTAGAACAGCCCTTTGCATGCATATACCTTCTCAAAAACTCCATTTTGGTATTCTATCTCATTCTAATGTCTACCAAAGCATTTTATCAAACAGTTCACTTCCTTGTTGTTATGGCTAAAAGCATAAAATAGGTAGCTTTGAAGGTAGCTTTGAACAAACTATGGATGCTTGGAAAAATCTATCAAAGCATAATAGTAGGCAATAGCATAGACAAGGCAATGAGATGTTTGAAAAAATGCCTCAAAGAAATGTGGTCTCATGGTGATTTCCATCACCATGAGACCACATTTCTTTGAGGCATTTTTTCAAATAGCTCACTACCTTGTCTATGCTACCACATTTTCCATACATGTCTACCAAAGCATTTTATCAAAGTACACTCAGTTTTTTTATAAATAATTCATTTTCTTGTCTATGCTACCACATTTTTCATACACCTCTACCAAAGTACTCAAATTTTTGTTGACTATCTCATACATTATAAGCCATGACTTGCATCACTATTCTAGTTTTGTAATTGAATAATGTTGTTTTATTTTTAGATGATGTAGGTAGAGACGCCTCCTGATGTTCATATGGAAATGGATCATGGTTTGTCTTCTACAATTGATAGCTTCATGCCTTTGATGGGGGTATGAGGCAGATTAGTAAATGTCAAATTACATTTGTTGTTATAGTTGCTTATTATTGAAAAATCAAATGATTATCAATATGTAGTTTAATTTATATCTAGATGGTTTTTATAGGATATTAGAACACCACAACCTGATCTTGTTGCTATGTAAAATGAGGAGAGAGATCATTTGGAGGTGGTAAGTGATTATTTTGTTAAATATTTCATTTTTTATAATGTAATTTCTATATATTAGTCTATAATTTTTATTGCAACTAAGGCTCCATAATGAACTAAATAGGAGGAGAATCCCTTGGATTCGAAGTAGACCATTCTCATATGTGTCTCCATCCCCTCAAAGATCAAAGGTCGCCTCTAAAATATTTTCTTCACCTAGAGGGGAATAACTTTTTATTGGGTTCCTTTGTTGTATGCCTATATGGAATTTGTGTACATATATTTTGTATTGCATATAATTGAAATTACATGCCTATAAGGTATTCTTGTAAGCCTATATGGTTGTTTTGTATATATTTTATACTTATATCAACATATATTGATGTATGCCTATATGTCTATTTGGTTAATACACATCTTTTTTGTTGATGGTGTCCATATTCGCATTATAAATCCTATCTTCAATGGATATTTGTAGATGGTTTACTTCAAATATTTAAAGTCTAATTGTATTACATGCACTCTTCCTTTATATAATTGTAAATATATAAAGTTTGAACATTATTCTCCTCTAAGATTATTGAACATTAAATCAATCATATAAATATAATAATACATGATTCAATCTAACACCTAGGTCTCTCTACCACTACACATCTAAGCCCATACTCTCTAGGATCATTGTAGCATGGTAAGTAAATTCATGTAATTATACAATGCACTTTGAAGTATGCAACTAAAAATGAGCAAGACATTATTATATGTGACCTCATACCTCTAGAAGTTTCTTATATAATTCTTGGAAGACATCTACCATTCCACATGTATATTTCATGCTACCATTCCACGTGTATGCTTCATGATACTATTCATGTGTATACTTCATTCTTCTTATGTATACTTCATTTGTTCACATATATGATTTATGCTTCCTATGTATACTTTATGTTTTCACATGTATGATTCATGCTTCCTATGTAGACTTCATGTATTACATGTATTCACATGTATGCTTCATGCTTCCTATGTATACTTCATGTGTTATGTGTATTCACATGTATGCCTCATGCTTCGTGTATTACATATATCTATTTCTTTGCTTCATGACCAAATGTATCTTCAACAAGATTAATCTACATGTATTAAAAATGTTGTTTTGTTGAAATGCTTTCTAGGTTGATAAGAACTAAGATAAAAGGGAGAGCAATTTATTGTTGAGAAAGACATCCATAACATCCTTGAAGAATTCAATTAAGAATACAACCTTAGGCAATATTTCAAATAAATTAATTTAGGTTCTCACGAATATGATGATATGGTTTAGGTTGTGACATTTCAAATGTAAAAATTTGTGACCCTTCGAATAGGAAAGATTATGACCCTTTTATAATGAAGGGTGGTGACCATGCCTAGCGTAGATGTTCCCAACTAGACATGTTGGCACTAATGGTTTGGCCCCATGAAGAACAAAAAAAAAGTAGCCTACCTTGTAACTTTACACTACATGCATTTGACAGTTTTTGAAGCATCAAAAAAACTTTTACCATGGGAAAATGCCTCAAAGATATCAAAAATTGAGAGAGGTTATTATAGAGGGACCCCACATGATCTCATAGTCTCAGACAGATTTTTTTTAAGTGACATGATTTTCAAGAAAGAGCTCCTCAAATATTGTTGCGTTTTTGCACGTTGGTCTCTTAAGAGACTTCGCTAGTACAATGTAGTTGAAACTGTTTCAGCATGTTTGGGTGTGAAACAGGACCTTTTTTAGCATAAACCCACCAATCTAGATGAGTTGGAACTGTCATTTTGGTCACACGATGAAGAGAATGAAAGTTACACCACCTTGCAACTTTACACCACATGCATTTGACCTATTTTCCATCAATTGAAAACTCAATAGCACGAGAAAATGCCTCAAATATATCAAAAATTGAGAGAGGTTATTGTAGAGGGGCCCTATATGATCCCATAGCCTCAAAAAAATGTTTCTAAGTGACACGGTTTTCAAGTAACATCTCATCAAAGATTGATGTCTTTTTGCACTTTGGACTCTTAAGGGATATCGTCGATACAATGTAGCTTGGGCTATTTCAACATGTTTGGGTGTGAAATAGGACCATGCCTAGCCTAAACGTACTCATCTGAATTTTTTGGAACTATCAATTTGGTTGCATGAGGAGCAAAAAAAAAGTCACACTCCTTTGCAACTTTACACTGCATGCATTTGATACTTTTTCCATCAACTAAAAACTCGACACCACAGGAAAACACCTTAGAGATATCAAAAACCGAGAGAGTTTATTGTAGAGGGGCACTACATGATCCCACACCCTCAAAAAAAATGTTTATTAGTGACATGGTTTCCAAGTAATAGCTCCTCAAATTTTGCTTCATTGTTGCACTTTGGTCTCTTAAGAGACTTTGTCGATACAATGTAGCTCAGACTATTTCAATGTGTTTGGGTGTGAAACAAGACCTTCCCTACCTCCATAGCATAAACCTACCCATCTAGATGTGTTGGAACTGTTGGTTTTTTCACACGAGGACCAGAACAAAAGTTACACCCCTTTGCAACTTAACACTACATGCATTTGACACTTTTTCTATCAACTAAAAATTGGACACCACAAGAAGACACCTTAGAGATATCAAGAACTGAAAGAGGTTATTGTAGAGGATCCCTACGTGATCTTGTACCCTCAAAAGGAATGTTTCTAAGTGACATGTTTTTTGAGTAATAGCTCCTCAAAGATTGTTGACTTTTTGCACTTTGGTCTCTTAAGAGACTTCATCGGTGCAATGTAGCTTAGACTATTTCAACATACTTGCATGCGAAACAAGACCTTCCCTGGAATAAACCTACCCATCTAGACATTTTGGAATTGTCAGTTTGGCCGCACGAGGAGCAGAATGAAAGTTACACCCCTTTGCAACTTTACACTGCATGCATTTGACACTTTTTCCATCAACTAAAAACTGGACACCACAAGAAAACACCTCAAAGATATAAAAAATTGAGTGAGGTTATTGTAGAAGGTACCTACATGATTCCATAGCCTTAGATGTATTTTTCCTAAGTGACACGGTTTCCAAGTAACATCTTGTCAAAGATTGCTACATTTTTGCACATTGGACTCTTAAGGGATATCGCTAGTACAATGTAGATTAGACTGTTTCGACATGTTGGGTTACAAAATAAAGCCATTCCTAGCCTAAACGTGCCCATCTCAACATGTTGGAACTATTGATTTGGTCGTACAAGGAGTAGAATGAAAGTTACAACCCTTTGCAACTTTACATTGCATGCATCTAACGCTTTTCCATCAACTAAAAACTCTACACCACGGGAAAACGCCACAAGGATATCAAAAACCAAGAAAGGTTATTGTAGAGGGGCCTTACGTGATCTTGTACCCTTATACAAAAAATTTCTAAGTGAAATGGTTTCTGAGTAATAGCTCCTCAAAGATTGTTTCCTTTTTGCACTTTGGTCTCTAAAGAGACTTTGTCGGTACAATATAGCTCAGACTATTTCAGCATGTTTGGGTGCGAAAAATTACCTTTCCTAACATAAACCTACCCATTTGAATGTGTTGGAACTATTGGTTTGGTCACACGATGAACAAAGAAGAATATACACATGCACCTTCCTCAACTTCTTGAGAACAGGAAGAATCTCTTCATTGAATACATTATCTATCTCATTCATTTTGGTATGCTTCTTTTTCAAGTGTTTTAAGAGAAAACTAACCTCCTTTTCATTGATGATAAAATATTATTCTTATCTTTTAATTCCTTTTCTAAGTGGTTAATTTTAGTCTTCAGTTATTTTGCTTCAATTTCAACACTTCCAACTATTGTTTTTGCATCTGCAACTTGACCATCCACAAATTTTTCGTCATCTCTACTACTATTACCTATTAGAACCCCCTAGTATTCCTTTTCATGATCTTCTAAATTCTTTTATCTCTTTTACTTTGGGCTTTAGATCAACTGCTTTGTCATCAATGCTTAGGAAAATAACATCCCTTTGTTTGATAGAGTTTTCAATGTCTTGAATACTTTCATGTGTCCATTGCATCGATTCTCTTTTTTTGCACTTACATTTGATATTTCTTCTTCCTTATCATCTATTTCTAGTTGTATTTTCTCCATGGAAGTCTTAAGTTCAAGAATCTTTGACTTCATTTGTTCAAATCCACCTATAGCATCATCTATCACTTTCTTTTCCTACACAAATCCTTACCAAATATAAAACCTCTTGATTTTTTCCACTTCTCTATTGCCATTTTCCCATTCCACATACTGCATAGGCACCTTCCTTGAAACTTCTTGAGAGGAGGAAGAATATCTTCATTCAATGCATCATATATCTCATTCACTTTGGTATGCTTCTTTTCAAGTGTTTTTAGAACAAATTCCTTTTTTATTTCATACATTCTAGTACTTGCTACCTTCAATTTTTCATTTTCATTTTTCCATTACACATACTGCACATGCACCTTCCTCAACTTCTCAAGAGAAGATTCCTTTTTTTCATTTCATGCATTCTACTACTTGTTTCTCTAGTTATGCATTGTCATTTTCCCATTGCCCAGTTATGAAGAGTGGTTATTTATATTTGGATATGGGAGGTTGTGAGGATGACATGTGTTCGTATTGATAAGAGGGAGAAATGGGATATTGATAAAAAGTATTAGGATCTAGATAGACTCTTGAAAAGATTGATTTTGATAAGATATTATATGGATAATGATTGGGTGATGAGATATGATTAAAGATGATAAATTTTGGATATGATATGATAGGATATAGATTGGATAGGAAGATAAGGATGATCAATGATGAAAGAAATGATGATGAAAATGATAAGATGATAAGGGTAGGCTAATGGCCAAAAGGACCAAGGTCTAAGGATGATGGTTGTGATGAATAGCTTATGATAATGGATGAAAATGCTAAGATGAGGGAAAGACGATATATTTTGGATAGATATGATGGAAATGGTTGATGTTTTAGGTGAAATGATGGTTGAGGAAGGGTCTCCCAAGTTTGATCTAGGGATACAAAGGTCAAGTTTGCAAATTGAGGTCTCAAGATGGTCAAATAGTGAAATCATAAATATGCATAGAATCTGCCCAATATTATTGTATATGTGTAAAAATGCAGTAGAAAAAAAACACAAACATATGTAAACTTGGAACCAAAACATATGTAAACTTGAAATATAGAAACAAAAGGACTAACTATCAACTACAAGACATTAATATCAATAACATGACTTTACAAAATCAATGTGCATACTTACAAATGAATCCAACGAACCATCTGGGTCTTCTCTACTCTTTATTATGTCAAGTATTGTTGCATGGTTAGACTCACACACCTTCCACAAGGTCTTGTTCAAAGGTCTACCCCGATATTATATCAAATTAACATTGGATGCCATGACAAGGTTCAAGTAATGAATAATCTTCTAATGTGTTTCAAATTCTTCAAATAGCCAAACATTAACACTCTTATGTGGGTACCTTCTAAGACATGTTCCAGTAAGAACCACCAAGCTTGTAGGGTATGCAATGTTTTCTCCATCTATAATTGGGGCCTCCAATTTCTTTTTTTCCTCAATACAACGACACAAGTAATAATTTGTTTCCTCTTCATTGTCTTCATCTCCAATAACTACATAAACATGCCCTACATTGATATGTGTAGAAAATTAGATAAAATTAGTCAACATTACAAAAACACTACAAAGTAAGATAACATTAGAAATTTCAAAAACTATGCAAGTAGATATATTACCTAGTTGAACTAGATCTAATATGTAGTCAAAGTCAATTGATGATTCCATCTATGTCAGTACTAGTTCCATTGAGGGTTGATACATGTCAAGTGGGCTAAGATAACCACCATTCATCAACCCACTCCTTTGACTCACACTCATTCCAAGCTTGGATTGTACATCAAGAACAAAATCATGCCATCTTCTATATATGGATACTCCATGAACCTGCATTTGAGCTTCTAAAAGAGTGTAACTCACTTAATCCTATCAATGTACAACAATCCTCATATGGTTCAATTTTATTATCATCTATCAACCAAAAAAATCTACAAACTGAAGACTTACCTTCATTACCTAGACCCATCAAAGCATTACACCACTCGACGATTGATTGTGCTTCTATCAACTTTGCATTGTCTCCATACTTTAACTCTTCTCGTTTTACGGTTCTTTCGATACATGATCATGCACCATAATGTTCCCTCTTTCCATGCCCAACCTCACAAAAGTTCCACATATGTTGAACACTTGTAATATTATGCATCCTACTCAACCAAAAGAACATTTGTGAGTTCTTGAATTGTAATGCACAGTTATCCAACCATATGATATGTTGACTGAATGATATGCCCCTTCTAGGAAAATCATTGTAGAACACCTGAAAACAACCTTGCACAACCTTCATAAAATGTGTGCAATCATCCCTAATATAAAAATGATACTCCCTTATGATCTTTATGTCATCCTCCGTACTATCATTCACATGAATGAATGTGATGTGCACAAATATAGAAACTTTTGTGGAGTTGTAATATTGTGATTGCACCTCACGCCATGGTTGTATTCAATGATTGAAACAATGCTACCAAGTGGAAATGTATCCTTGCATAACTTGAATTGCATGTCCAACCATCGAGATCTATGGATATGCCTTGCATATTCATATACTATACTGTCACAAAATATAGACATAAACTAATACACTAGATTCTTTTAAATAACCAAATCACACCTTTTTGCTTCTTTGCCATCTTTTGTATTATATGTCACTATTATATACTTGTCGAACTCTACTAGTTTGTTTCCAACCGCATGTGTACTTTCCATATGTTCACATATTGGCATACATTGCAAGCCATCGCAATGCTGACATGTGCCATCCAAGCATAATTTCCTGTAGAATATTTTACCTTCCTCTCTTTCACATAAAATTTTTGATACAAAGCCAAAGGGAATCATTTACTTCATATGTACACAGGTGGAGACACAAAGCCAACAAAAAATCACTCGTTCTTGAGAAACAACTTGTAGACATCTTTGTCCCTAACATACACACAAACTTTGACTACCAACTCACCATATTCTGCCCTAGTAACTTTGAGGAGACTATTGAAAAAGGTTTGCTCATTGAAAGAGCTCTTATCACAAGGGGAGTAATTAAACTCTACAACCCCAAGGACCAAGCTTCTAGTTCAAATGAAAAACCAAAAATATGGGAAAAGAACAAAAATGTAACCAACGACGAAGTGGTCAATGGTAAAGTTGTACAAAACATACAACCTCCCAATGGCCCACAAAATAATGTTCAAGCAACACAACAAAGCTATACTCCAAACAATGCACCAAACAACCAACTCAATTATCCTCAAAACAACCAACCAAATAACCAACAACTAGATCAAGGATAGGATAATCAAAGGAGGCCACCAAGGCAATATGACCAACTTATAAGAAAATTCACTTCACTAGGAGAACCCCTTGAGGTAATTATGCGAAAACTAGTCCAAACAAACCTTATCAAGCTTCATGAAAAAATAAGCTATGATGAATGAAATTTTGAACCTCCTTGGTATAATGATAACAACAAATGTGAATTTCACAAGATGAAGGGTCATACCACCAACAATTGCATGAGGCTCAAAAACATCATGCAAGACTTAATAGAAAAAGGAGAGGTGAACATAGAACATCATCCTAGAAATAAAAAATTAAAAAATCTACAAGGATCCAATCCCCAACCATTCTAGGGTAAATTACAAGGGCAAAGGGAAAGATTACCGTAAAGCCAACTTCACCTATGACGAAATCATAGGAACCATCTCTCAAGCTAATCATACCATAAATGTTATAACCATACTATGAAAAGATCATGAGTGTAATGTAACTACATGAAGAGGGAGAGTCACAATCCAAGGAGGCCCACCCCAATAAAAAGCCAAAATTAAGCCATAAAATGACTACAACATTGTGGAACAATTAAATAAAACTCTTGTATTAATCTCCATTCTTGAGCTTTTGAAGTTGCCACCAACACATAAAGAAATCTTAGAGAAATCTCTTGTCAAAACATTAGTCCCTAATGACCTTAACGCTGACCAATTTCAAGTCATGGTTGGTAACATCACCTTTTTCCCATCACTTAGTCTTTTTTCAAAAAGAACTTCCACAAATATCTTTCCATAATCAACCTCTCTATCTAGAAGTTTGTGTCCATAAACATAAGGTCAAGAGAGTACTGATAGATAACGATGCAAGCTTAAACATTTGAACCCTAAAATTAGTAAAACAATTGGGATATTATGATGACATAATAGACAAAAACAAAAGTATCACCATATGGGCTTATGATAATATGGAGAGAGACTTAGAAGGAACAATCAAACTTCCAATTCAAATAGGACCAACAATAGCAAAGACAACATGTCAAGTACTGGATCTTGAGCCACCCTACAACCTTCTCTTGGGATGACCATGGATCCATGCCTTAAAATAAATCCCTTGAACATTCCATCAATGCTTAAAATTTCCTCGCAATGATAAGGAAGTTACCATATATGTCGACCCTAAACCTTTTCATTACTGTGCAAACTTGGAGGAGAAGTAAAAAAATATTCTTCAAATACCTAGAAATGACATATCTTTCCACTCTTTTTCATATGTTGACCCATCATCACTAGCTTCATCCTCCAATGCACCTCCATCAACTAAGCCACCAAAATCCAATCTCAAGATCCAAGTGCTTGACAAGGGTTGAGAAGAATACCATTTCAACCAATCCTTTTGCATTGGAATGCTTCCCCCAACACCAAAGACTTATGGAGGACTGAGAGAGTTCAAGCATGTTCAAGTTGTTACAATGGAAGTCAAACCCACCATTTTCACCAAGTGGGGAGACGTGCAAGACAAATAAGTATTCAAAGAATACCTATCTTCATGGATTTACAAAGAATAAGGACGAGAGAAACAATTACCTCCCCTTCCTATTGATAAAAAATAAAGGATATCAGATAAAAAAACAATGGGGCTCACTAGAAAAGGTGGCCTTGGTCTACACAAACAAGGTATAAGAGAGCCAGTTGCCATAGAAAATTGCAAGAAGAATCTTAGACTAGGTTATGGTTCATTAGACATGGTTACCCCAAGCACCGAAAGCACCTCCTATGAGGAAAGAGCTCCTTCTATCACTGTTGAGACATCGAATGATTATAAACTTATAGATGACAACTTGTATATCCAAAACCTATTCATAAACCATAACATACATACCATCACTACTAAACCTACATTTGAAGATTACCACATTGAAACGGATTCCAACGAATGGGAATGGAACTATTGTGCCTCTAGTGATTATAACCTAGATACCCTATGGAACCTTGGTAACCATGTTATTCCTACCCTATCTACAACCTCCACAAGCTCTATTAATACCAATGATCAAACACCCTTGCTTTACCCACAGTTAATAGACTAGGATCAACAACATCACACTAATGTTTTGGACTCATTCCAAAATGATGAAGTTATTACGGAGTTCATGGGACTTCAAACTAATATACCACGAGGAGATCATAAGGCTGGTTTTGTAATGGAGCTTGAACAAGGAGCATAATTTGGATGGAAGATTGCATCCTCTAGTCACAAAAATAAACAAAAATAAATAAAAATCAAAGAGAGATCCCTTAGGGAAAACCACAATGTGGCTTTATTGGATCAAGAAAAGAGAAAAAAAAAGGACATATGTGAGGGTGAAAACCTCTCTAAGGAACCCAGAGATGGAGGATTCAATCTCCCCATTACATAATATTAAGAAAAATTAGCACTCTTGGTTGAAAGTTCTGAACCTATCAGCGTTGGCACAACAGAGACACAAAAAATGACATATCATGCAGCTTCCTTAGATCATGAGGAAAATGTCAACTTCTCAACATTCATTAATGAACGCATAATCAAATTTTCCTAGACATATGTAAACATGTTGAGGTTGGATCCATCTTTAGTAGAACATCACTTAACACTGTTTCTTGGAGCTAAATCCATCAAACAAATGCTACACAAGATGCACTGACAAATAGCACTCTTGGTCAAAGTAGAGCTTCAAAAACTACTATACATGGGATTCATCAAACCTATCTACTATCCTGAGTGGGTATATAACCTTGTACCAGTGTCAAAACCCACTGGGGCCATACGGATCTACACATACTTTAGGGATCTTAACAAGGCATGCCCCAAGGATGACTTCCCCCTATCCAGCATCGACATGATTGTGGACCTAACTATGGGGCATGAAATGCTTTCACTGATAGATGGTTTCTCTAGGTACAATCAAATAAATATAGCCCCCAAAGACCAATACAAAACATCTTTCACCTGTGCATGGGGAACCTTTTGTTGGAATGTCATGCCATTCAGTTTAAAGAACGTAGTAGAAACATAATAAAGAGAAATGACCACTATATTCCATGATATGTTGCACATCACCATGGAGGACTATCTGGATGACATACTAGAAAAATCAATTAAAAGAAAAGATCATCTGGCTAACCTATCCAAGGTATTTGATGGGCTAGAGAAATAAAACCTATGTCTCAATCCAAAGAAGTACGTATTTGGCATGACATATGGGAAACTATTGGGTTACATTGTATCTAGAAGAGGAATCAAGGTGGATCCCACCAAGGTTAAAGCTATCATATAAATGCCTCGTCAAAAAACATTGAAATAGATACGCAGCCTACAGGGCAAGCTTCAATCCATCTGAATATTTATTACACAATTAGCAAACAAATGTCATCCATTCACATAGTTTCTACATAAGGACATAACATTCAAATGGGATGGAAGGTGTGACTAATATTTTCATAGGTAAAGGATTATTTTCTCACTCCCCTAGTGTTGGTGTCTCAATTCAGGATAAGGAAATGATCTTGTATGTATCTACAAGAACAAAAGCTTTAGGAGCTCTATTAGCATAACTAGATGACCAAAACAGGGAAAGAGCAGTATACTATATTAGCATAACCCTGGTGGGATATGAATTAAACTACACCCATAAAAAGAGCATGTCTATTTGTTGTCTTCACAACAAAAAAGCTTAGACTCTACATATTAAATAGATAAATCAAGCTAATATCAAAAGTGGATCCCTTAAAGTATCTCTTGGCAAAGGCAGCTCTTACAGGTAGAATCACTAAGTGGGTCATGATACTTAGTAAATTTGATATAGAATACATTGACAAAAAAGCCATAAAGGGACAAGTAATAGCATATCAGCTAGTAGATGCACCTATGGAAGATCATCATTCTCTAATATCAGAATTTCCAAATGAGAGAATACTTCTAACTGATCAATCAAGTTGTTGGACCTTGTACTCCGATGGATCCCACACTCAACACAGCTCAGGGGATGGTATCCTATTTCTTACACCTTAGGGAGATAGTATACCCAAAGCTTACAAGATTTCCTTTCCATGTACTAACAACATATCTATATATGAAGCACTCATTACTGGACTGAAGATGGTCATAGAATGGAAATTAAATGAACTACAAGTCTATGGTGACTCCTAGCTAGTCATAAGGTAGGTAAATGACGAATACCAAACAAAGGACGAAAAGCTCATGTCATACAAAAGAATGGTGGATAGCTTCAAGCAATAATTTGTGACCATCACCTTTGAATAAGTTCCCACAATCAACAACAAAGTAGTTTATGCTATGGAAACAATAGGTTCACTCCTTGACATACCCCAAAACATTCCCAAATATGAATTCCTCATGGAGAAACTACTTATACCAACATTTGGTATCCTAAAATCAAAACTTGTATGTGATGTTGTTGGTCCTAACTCACCTTGGTTCCAAGAAACATTTTCTTACATCCTGCATGGGATCATACCCCCTCAATTAATGAAAAATCAAAAGAAAACCTTTGTCCATATAAATTCTTGATCGACATCCTAGGAGATACCCTATACTGTCAATGTCTAGATGGTATGTTACTTTGATGTCTCAACACAGATGAATCGCAAACCACCTTACAAGAAGTGCACGAATGTGTTTGTGGGTCTCACTCTAATGGACCTAATATAGCAAAGAAATAGCTAAGAACGGGGGATTATTGGCCCTCAATGGAGCAAGAATCCATTCATTACTCAAGGAAGTGTCGCCAATTTCAACAACACAATGATCTTATTCATGCACCAACACAGGAGTTGTGACCTATAACTACACCATGGCCTTTCTTGTAGTGGGGACTTGATAGGAAAGATATCTCCCGCTTCATCCAATGGGCACAAATTCATCATCATTGCAAAAAAATACTTTACAAAGTGGATAGAAGCTATTTCATAAACTCACATATTAGGGAAACAAATATCCAAGTTTATCTTGCATTATTTGATCTATTGATATTGAATTCCATAAACTATCATAACAAATAATGGAACTCCATTTAAAAACCAATATTTCCACAAACTTTGTTCAAGGTTCTCTATCCAACACTAATTATCAACCCCATACTATCCCCAAGGAAACGGCCAGGCTGAAGCATCCAATAGGACCATCTTTAAAATATTGAAAAAGATTGTTAATGACGTCAGGTGTGACTGGCACCTACAGCTAAATCTCGCCTTATGGGCTTATCAAACTAGCATTTTCACACCCATGGGTGTGACACCTTTTTCCTTGGTCTATGGATTTGAAGCAATCCTACCTATCGAAGTCAAGATCCCATCACTGCAAGTATCCTTGAAGGACATGGTCAGCAATGAGGAATATCAGGTATCCATACTTAATGAGCTAGAACTCCTAGATGAAATACATTTGAGTGTGTTAATCCATCTCCAGGTTTATTAGAATCGGCTCAAGTGAAGCTATAACAAGAAGATAAAGAACAAAATCTTTCAAGTTGGTGACTTGGTAGTGAAAGAAAATCAAAATATCTGGCTGAATCGGGATGGGAAGGGTAAGTTTGAACCAAACTGGCTAGGTCGTTTTATCATAACAACAAGCTATATATTTGGATGTAATGTCAATAATAGGAATATTATTGGTTTTATTCTAAATTACCAATTTCAAACAAATAGAATATTTAGAGAGTACCTTAGTTTGATTTAATCCCTGCAAACAAGTTAGATATCAATTACAACCATAACCTAACAAGAGAAGCATCATGCTTCAACATTAGAAATTCCATGGTAAATTTACTATCTCGATTATAACCTTACCTTGAGGTGCCCACCATGGGGACAAGCATGGAAGAGAATGGTTAATGGGGTGTGTTAGTTTCTGTGACCTCATGTGGTGCATGCCATTCATATGAGGCTATATCCTTAATCTCATGTGGTGCATGCCATTCATATGAGACAACCTCGTTGACCTCATGTGGCACATGCCATTCATATGAGTCAGTCTAGGGAAAATCCTAATTTCCTCATCCTTCCAAACGCTTTCCACTATAATTAATCCTCCCCTCTTGTTACACCATGGTAGGAGGGTGAGATTACAATGGTTACTCTGGTGCTCAATCTAGACCCAAGGGTAGTTCCCTTTGACTCCAAAGGAAAATACCCCCTTGGACCTTCGTGGACTTATCTTGTTCCCTCCCGAGTGGTGTATCCAATAGAAACCCCATTCCAACATTCCCTTTTTAATCATTCTTTCTCACCATGGTGGAACATGGACATAATAATATAAACAGATAACCTATTACGAATATGTAGATTAACAGTGTACATATATATAGATAAATTTTTGAACATACTATAAATGAAAATAAACAATAATAAACATATCTATTGATATACTTTGTAAATTTTTGACCATATTATAAATGGAAATAAACAATAATCATATATATTGATTATCCCCTTATCCTACTCTATAAATTTTTGAACATTGTTATAAATGGGAATAACAATGATAAGCACATCTATCGATTATCCCTTGATTCTACTATATATATTTTAATAAAGTTGCCACCTATAATATCTTAAATATTACCCACTAGTTTGTGGTGTTAGTGTAATTAATTAATTATTACACTAGCATAAGTTAACTTAGGTCTTGCATTTAATTAATTAAGTCCTAGGTTGCATTATTAGATAAATCATAAATAAATAGGGTAATATTCCCTTCCTTGTTTGTAGGGATAAGATTCCTTCTAGAAGATGAGTTGTCCTTCTAGAACTTATCTCAACATTTAATATTCATTTAGATAGGGTTCACATGTTGTCACATGTTGTTAGATCATGAAACATGGCAACATCTCATGCATCTTAGGTTTTCATTCTTGCCTATATAATCAGGAAACTTGTACATTTGTAATCAATCATATCAATATAGTCTTTAATCAGCATTCCATAGTTGCAACACTTCTCTTTGTGGTTGATTATATTTCATGGCTAAAGTCCTTTATTGAAGATTCTAGAGCTCCAGGGGTTGTGCATCCATAATCTCAACATGGTATCAGAGCTAGTCCATTGAAACATCAACCCTTGGTCTAGGAAGTTGGAGTGCAAGATTCTTACAAGCTTGGAGTTTTTATGTTGTAGGCTAGTTGGTTCTACCCAGGATCCAAACTGATTTCTAGTGCAGATTAGGCTCTCTCCAACCTCTCCATTGCATCCAGAAGGCCTCAAAACCCATAGATCGCCTATTCATTTGTCAAAATCAGAGTAGTTTCAACAGAGAGCCTTTGAGGTACAATCTAGGGTTTGTATTTTTTGTACAAATTTGTACACATTTGTAGGAAAAAATCTTCCCTCTCAGTCCTCCATCAAGGAAAAAAAAATTAGAAACATCAAAAAAAAATTCTGGCTATTTTGGGCAAAAATTTTCTATAGCATCGGCATAAATTTCATTACAGAGCGACTTGCAATTTTAATTCTAGGTCGGCATTCATATTTTTCCTATGGCTATAGTTTGGGGTTCCATTTTTTCTACAATCGGCATATAAGATTCTATCGGCATTTTATTTTATTTTTGAATTGTAATTTATAATATCCAAAAAAAAATTTATCCACTGTCAGTCCGCAGACTTCGTCTCACCCTGCATCATCTAGACATCATCCGGCCCCGCCACTGTCTCCGACGACTTGTCAACTCCTGTCGGCCGACCCCCGCTGAGCTCTTTCCACATATCGCCGGCAGCTACTTTCATTCATCAGACCCCTGACAACGTCATTTTTCTTCACGGTGACAACTCCCTGTGCACCATCAAAGTCTAAAAAGCTCCCGCCGACAACCTAGCCCCCACCCCAGTCCTATCCGTGACCGAGGGCCCCTCTATCTCGAGCGGTGACTCCTCCCACTGGCTACGCCACCGGATCTCACCACCCGACTGTCGCTCCGACGCTGCCGATCCGAGGAAGTATTTTTTTTAAATTGTGCATTTTCCCCGCAATCATATCAACGACCGTGGGATTTTTTTTTAGCCCCGGGTGCTAAATTTTGCACCCAGTTAGCCAGTGTAGATCTATTCAAGCAGAAATCTTCCAGAGGTTGTATCTTACACCTACAATATCAAAAATTTGCAAACGATATACCATTGGAAAGCTCTTGGAATCTACTTTTCAGTGGTGCACTCTATTTTTCAAGATTCTTTTGTCATCAAAAATTCAAGTCAACTGAATTCAACCCTCCACTTTGGACTCAATATCTTCGCACCAGATTGTCAAATTTTGGTGATTCCAGTGGCATTCGAGAGATATTTTAGTGATTTTTTTCATCAGTCCACTTACTTTCTTTGGTTTCAGCTCTAGGTATCTTCTATTAGTTTTTTGCAATTTGGTGTATTTTCCTGATTCCTCAGACATCCTGAAGCTTGAAGAAGAATTTCTTGATCTCAGAGGCATATTCTCAATTGCATATGTATTTAGAAGCTTCTATTTTTTGTTGAAGGTCAGTGTCTTTTTTTTGTGGAGAAATTTCATTATGGGGCTTGCATATTACTCTCCTTCTTTGGTTATGTTACACAAGGGTAACTATCAACAATGGCGAGATGGGATCAACCACCATCTCCAATCACTTGATCTATTGCCTCATTTGTATGGTATAGTTCCCCATCTGAGTGAAGGTATTCATGAACTTGCTTGGAGTTGTTCTAGATACACTGTTTTGGAGATCATTTCTATGCAAGTTGATTGTGATGTTTTGAGATCTATTGATCATTGTGATTGTCCTCATATACTTTGGGCTAAGCTTTGGGAGATCTATGGAGATTAACACACTCCACCATTCCCCAATGGTCATGATTCAGAATGTCATGCTTTAGATCAAGTTCCCTATGATGATATTGTTGTGCAGGAAGTTGATTGCCTTGATCTTTCCGAAGAGGTTGACAAGGTTCCTTCAGGTGCTTCTTCTCCATCATAGACTATTGGTATCCCTTCACATTCAGTGATTCCTTGTCCAGAATCATTGATTGAGGCTTCCACTATCATCTTTCATCAGGTTACCTTTAGTTTTTTAGACTTGACATCAGAGGATGGCTTTGTTTCAGGTATCACTAACTTGGCTACTTCTATACGTTTGGAGGACATTCTTGAGGGGATATCACTCCTCTATTCAATTTTGGCTTTGGAGAGTTGTTTTGAGTCTCCTCATTCCTTTATCTCGACCTTGATTGGGGATCTAGAGACCATCTTGGAGGCACTTGGTTTCTCTTCAGAGATTTCATATCTGAGACTTCTTCCCTGTTACTCCTTTCAGGATTTGAGGTTTCTTCGGCATCCACCATTGGATTTTCTGCTTCCTAGTGGGAGATTTGTGGTTTGGATACCTTCGTTGTTTTAGACTTCCTTCAATGGTTTTGAGGATACTTCATTCAGGGGGAGCTATCAAGTCTCCATCACATCCATCACATTCATCACATCTCAGTCTTTGGATATTGTTCAGCATCATTTTTTGCATCATCCTGATTTGTCACCCTCTTCATTGATTGTGGCATCTTCATCAGGCAAGGAGACATTTGAGCAAAGTTTAGAGACATCATTTGCATCCACCTTCATCCTTCCTTCCTTCAATTCCTATTTGGAATGGGAAGCATCTATGTACTTTCATTTGGTTTTGTTTCTTCTGAAAGGGAGACAACTTGTTTGTCTACATTGGATCATGTTTTGTCTTCAAACACTTACCATCTTTGTAGGTGATCACATCTTATGGGGGGACTATATAGTCTCTCTATTTCCTCCCTATGAGGGGGCTATTGTATTGTATCCATGTGACAGATGGTGTACTTGGGGGGTTATTTGGGAGTCCTCCATCCTTCCCATCCTATCTCACTTTTTTCTACATTTTCATCTCCTTTTTGGAGAGGGGTTTTGTTCCCATAGGGTTTTCCCCTTTTCTTCGCTTGTGGGATATTTTTTGCATCTTCATGTACATGGGTACCTAACATGGCCTCGTAGTCGGGACCCATTATCATCATCTATGCATAATAAATTGCATTTTCCTCCCTAAGTTGAACTTATCGGGGGGTGTTAGTGTAATTAATTAATTATTACACTAGCATAAGTTAACTTAGGTCTTGCATTTAATTAATTAAGTCCTAGGTTGCATTATTAGATAAATCATAAATAAATAGGGTAATATTCCCTTCCTTGTTTGTAGGAATAAGATTCCTTCTAGAAGATGAGTTGTCCTTCTAGAACTTATCTCAACATTTAATATTCATTTAGATAGGGTTCACATGTTGTCACATGTTGTTAGATCATGACACATGGCAACATCTCATGCATCTTAGGTTTTCATTCTTTCCTATATAATTAGACAACTTGTACATTTGTAATCAATCATATCAATATAGAGTCTTTAATCAGCATTCCATAGTTGCAACACTTCTCTTTATGGTTGATTATCTTTCATGGCTAAAGTCCTTTATTGAAGATTTTGGAGCTTCAAGGGCTGTGCATCCATAATCTCAACAATACTATAAATGAAAATAAACAATAATAAACATATCTATTGATCTACTTTGTAAATTTTTTATCATATTATAAATGGAAATAAACAATAATCATATCTATTGATTATCCCCTTATCCTACTCTATAAATTTTTGAACATTGTTATAAATGGGAATAACAATGATAAGCACATCTATTGATTATCCTTTGATTCTACTATATATATTTTAATAGAGTTACCACCTATAATATCTTAAATATTACCCACTAGTTTGTGGTTTGTACTTAATAGCACTTGAACTATGGTTAATCTTAATCTTTTCTTTCTTTATTTCTTCTTAATCCGATGCCTTTTAGTATGGCATCGATCTCCCCTTTATAGCTGATCAAGAGTCTTGATTTGGTGTGTGTCTTTTTATGTGTTGCTTCCTTCCTGGGATTGACTCATAATGTTTAACTGCTTTGATCAACCTCATTTGTTGTGTTTGATCACTATGCTTAGTAATCGGCCTAGTATCATTTATTTATTTTAATTTATATGTTATATTTTATATTTGTTTATTTAGTGTTGTTTCTTCTATGATTTCTTAGGAAATAATATTTGTTAGCTTAGGGTAAGGTTAGCATATTAATGATATTTATAAATTTCGTATATTACCATTGTAATCAAATTCATCATTATAATATTGGTTATTTTATAATATTTATATCATAATTATAATACTTATCTATGATAATCATGATTAATGGTTAAATTGTTATTATAATATTTATAATTACAATTTTATCTATGATAATTATAATTATATTTAAATTGCAATTACTCATATTTATATTTTGATACTTATTTTTATTTTGATATATTTCATATTTGGTGTTATAATTTCGGGGGACATGACACTGAAGCATATTAGTTGGCTACTCCTGAAGGAGAACCTTTAACTGAACCTCTCAATAGTAGCCATCTCAAAAAAAATTACACTTGAGCGCATCCAAATATCCCAAGAAAAAAAGCTAAAAAGTAAAAAAATCAAAAATCAAGAAAATAGTAAAGAGAAATAAAATGTCCTTTAAGTGAAAACCACCTTGCGGCACTTCTAGGATTGGTACCATAGTGAAAACCTGGTAAACAGGTGCTACATTTTAATAAGTCCTACATCTCTATCTATTGGCACTGTCTGTCCCATAATAAAACATGTATCCAACCATGGCTCAATAACCGATCAAGTGTTGAACCTTGTTGCATCATCTTTATCCATTTTTCCTAAGAAACGTAATCTTGTTCCAAACTGGGGGGAAACCTCCTGAAATTGGCAGTGGATTGGATCCTTTTTCATCGCATCACTGTAAAAAAACTACCAAAAAATCAAAAACATCAAAAAAATAAACAAAGTTCAAAACATCAAAATCCCAAAAACATTTTAGGTCATCTCTGAATGAGCTACAATTGGGTCACAAAATAAGTGAACTACGATCCTTTGCATGTATACTATAGGCAAGGTCATCATTGATGATCCCCCTAGGTCCTAGGTCAGTTCCCCAAAATAAAATAAAAACATTATAATATCTTATCAAAATCCAAAAAAATCTATAAAAAGTAAAAAAACTCCAAAAATAGGGTCACTCAATACAGTCCAACTACTATGTCTCTGTGTTCATCACGTAGGAAAGGCCATCATCGATGAGCCCCCAAGGCACTAGGTCAGTCCCTTTAGGTCCCCCTAATTGTCTCTAAAAAACTTTCAAAAACAACATCAAATAATTCAAAAAATCTCAAAAGTCTGATCTCCATTGTCACCTACGTGCCATAAACTTTCCATTCATAATAAATAATCATCACCTTCAACCTTTGACAAACTCAAACAACAAGAAAAATAAACATCAAATTGAAACTTCCAAGGTAAATATCGAATTAACTAGATCACTATCAAACCGAAACAATGCCTAAGTATGAACTACCCTGCCTTTTGGGATACTACCACAGCGAATACTTACTTTGATAGTGTGTGGAAGTCTTTTTTGAGCATTTTTTGTAGCGGTTGCACGTTAGGTACTTCATACCTCTTTGTGTAACTAATCTGAAATGTTTTGAAAACATCTCACCCATACACTCTAACAAGGTTTTTGTATGTTTGGTATGAGCAAAAATACTCTTTGTTTGTGGAGTCAAAGCCCATGCAATGGATACTATAGACACTTAAAATTTTCCTAACTAATATTACACACTTGAATCTAATTACTAACATCATTTCATCCTTAATTCAATCCCTTTTTTGACTATTTAATTGAATAGTCCTAGTTGTTTAATTAAATGCATAATTTTCATGTATTAATCTAATTAATTTTATTAGGTTAATTCACCCCCTTTCACATTAACATTTCATCTTATCTAATTAGATAATGCAAATTATTTAAATTAAACCCCCTTAAGTCTTCTCATTTAATTGAATAAGCTAAATTATTTAATTAAATGTCACTTAACCCACCTTTTCATTAAATAACTTAATTATTTTATTGCAATCCTAAATTCCTCTAATTTGCATAGTTAAAAAAAAAAAAAAATTCCTAATTAATCCTCATCCTCCCACTTGCAAGGGAATATTCTTCCTTTGCACATTCCTCCAAAAGAGAATATTCCTATGGAATATTCCTCTCTATGCACTCATTCAAAATGAAATGTCTTTTAACCACTTCCTAATTCTTAGGAAGTGTGTTTGTTGAGGGAATATTTGGACCATTGATCAAATTGCTTGATACTTTTCAACTTTCAACCTTGACCATGGATTGGAATCCTTAATCCATGCCTAATCCTCTCACTGATTTCCATCCCTTGATTAGGCTAATCAATCTTGACCATTGGTTTCACAATTTTACCTATAAATAGACCTCACTTCTATGAAATAAGGATCCATTTTTTGGAGAAAAGTTACTATAGTGAAATTTAGAGCAATCATCTTAAGAATTTTAAGCATTTTAGCATCATCTTAATTAGTTTATGTATCCATTTTAGCTTAGTTTCCATTAATGGCTACCATCTTTGAGCATTGTTTCCACCTAGCTTATTTTGCATCCATTTCCATTAGCATTTAGCATTACCATTTTAGCATTTAGAATTCAATATCCATGTTAATCTAGCTTTGCATTCATGTTTACCTCACATGACATCAATTTCATCAACTTTTGTCAATAAAAATCCATTTGAAGGATTATTTATCCAAGGGATTGGGAAAAGGTTGCATTCCAGATCATATGCAACACCACTCCTCCAATGGAATGAAGTTTGGGTCATTAGAATAGGTTTTCATTATTCATTTCTTGTTGTTTGTGTTGAATGGCTTCATCTTTTAATGGTTTTCAAGAATTTCATTGTGATTATAGCTTACCTGACTTAATCTAGCTTAAATTTGTATGGATCTGGTAGATATAGGTCATGTTATGATTATAGTCATAGATTCAAAGCTACCTTGGTCATCAATACCCTAGTGCATCATGTATGTTTGCTACATCAATAAGGATTGCTAAAAACTATGAAGTCTCTATGAAAGCAAATGCAAACTCATCAATTGACTAACAACACCAATTTTCTTCTAAAAATCTAACTAATACTTCTTCTAACTAACGACTCCATCCTGCATCACAATATCATTACTACCACATACATCTTGCATCCACAAACTCGTCAATGCATATCATGACCATAATAAAATAAAAACATCATACATCATATATCATCATCCATCACATACATATATAAATCATCTATCCATCCATATCATATTATTGCATCAAAAAAAGTACAAAAATATGAGCATATAAATCATAAATCATCAATACATAATAGCATCCATAAACATCCATGAACATCTCATAACACATATATGATGTATCGAAAGGATATTCTCATATATCATCAAAAATAGGAATGCCATACACCATCAAACATCACATGTGATATGATCCAAATATACAAAATATATATACAAGGCCTCAAATGGGTCAATGAATGTATATACAAAATATCATGTCTACAAAGAGTCTTTGATACAATAAATAAGGTCATGAAAATATCAACCTTGTTGATCTTGTCTCAGAGGTTGCTACTCCCCATCATGATGGGAAACATCTTCTCTATCTGTAGGAGATGGTTGAGGATGGAGGATCCACAGAGACAGTTGTGGTTGTTTGATGGAATGACCACCAGACTATGCACCTATAATAGTGCTTGGCTCACCAAAACAAGGACTTATTTATCCTGTTGGTATAAATTCCTCATATAAAGTTTGATAATGTGTACTCTCTCGCATCAACTAATCTCACTCATCTTGATACTAAGCTAGGGGAATAGCAGAAGACAAGGAAATTTCTATAGTTAGTCGTTACTGCCTCTTGGTAGCTAATTCATTCCTCAGTGAATCTCTCTCCTAACGGACAGTATCCCACTTTTCAGTGACTATGGTAACCTGTGCCTCTATGGCCTATCACCGAGCAATCTCAACATTTCTCTCTATGACTCGAACATCCCTGTTAGCTGTCAATTTTGCTACCTAAGTTTCTACATCCCCTATGGGGGAGGTCCTTTTGGTTCCTACAATCCCTACTAATGTTTCCCATCATGTGACCTCCTTATTTCCCATCTTGCCCATTATGTTGATCCTGATCATCACACTAGGCTCTATCAAGCTACTCTACTAAATCTATAGACTTTGTCAATCACCCCTCCTCCCAATAACACAAGTCACCCTCTGAAATTGACTATAATTGGCCTAGTGCTAGCAAGATCTGTAAACCATAAAGGTCATCAATGGGCCTACCATTGATCATAATCTCTAGTAGCACATGTGTTCAGAGGACTAACTTCCCATCCCCAGTCAAATGAAGCAAATGCTTGAAACTCTAAAACTACTGTAGTAGAAGATGTTGTCGACCCCCAAACCCTAACCTCTCAGTCCATTCACCCAAAGCATGCATGGTAATCATTAGCAAATTGAGTATGTCTCTCTCTGAACTATTGAAGAACCCTATTAGGAAAACACATCTCAAGAATAGTATCAACACGACTTATCAACCACCGTGTATGTCTACAATAAGGCAACTGCTCCATGTCATCTATCCAAACCTCATAGGATATCCATGGCCTCCAAATAAACTCAATCATATCATCAAATAATCCTCTCCAATAATGTAACCTACCTGGCTAGGTGTAATGCAATAAATTATAATATCTGTAAGAAAAGGGATCATGGGCATCCCACTAAACTAGTCCATTAGGACATGTAATGGTGATATGCTCCCACACCCACACATGGAGGATAGTCATTCCTGTTGAGATAGAACTACCACCCTAATATATAACCTCATGCATATCTCTATACAAATATGCTAACACGCACGGACCCCAAGCATATCTAGTCCCGTGCTCCATCATCTGCTTTATACAAATGCTCCAACCAATAGGAAATCCCTCACCTTTGTGATTAGGCATTAGAGGCCCAATAATCAATCCCACAAGCACCATAGACAATGGATCTTTGCCATCAACAAAGAGGGTCAGGTCAATCTCTAAGTCCACTACCTATAGCCTCTGCACACCAAGTACTCATTGCATGGAAAGGGTACCTT
>VDFB02110524.1:0-21329 GCA_007258455.2 Sequoia sempervirens | reverse complement strand
GACCTTATGGATTTGATACCAAACTCTTGCCATTTTGTCATTTGAAACCATACTTAGCCAACTTGCATATTTTTCCTTCATCATAGCACTTGAATCCACCATTATCACATTTTCAAGCTCATCTTACATATTCATCTCATTTTCCATTCAAGGAGCAACATCACGGATCACATCAAGGGCCAACCAAAGGATCAATCCAAGACTAGGTATAATCAACTTATTTGTTATCTTTATTTTTTTTTGGATTCAACTAGGCTAATCGTGAGCTAGTCTTATGTTTGTTTTCTCTTGCATTTCTAATTTATCTTTCATTTTTAGATAAATCATAGACATCTGCACACAGCAGGTTATAATCTGTGTCAAAAAATGCAAGTTGCTTTTAGTTGTGAAGTTTTCGTCCTCCTTAGGGTTTAGCATTAGAGATTCTTTATAAAGTACTTATATAAAAACATATAGAAGTAATTTGTGAAAGTCTGATTTAGTCATTTTAAGCAAGTGTTTGGAATCTAAGCTGCATGTCCTAGTTTAGTTTGGTGTATCACCTCTTTATTTTCATTATCAGTTTTCATTTTATGCTTTTTTCTCTTCCCCTTTTCATTGGAAGAATAGTGGAGTATTTTAGGTGATTACCAGTTAGAAATTCAGCCTTCTCTGAAGGTTTGATCTCATATAAGGTACTGACACCTTAGGATCATTCCCATGTTTCAATAGATTGTTTAACTTCAAGTTCAACAGGGTGCAAATCTAATTGATAACACTTCCCTCAATTGAATCATTGGGTGGAAGTCCCTCAAGTTTCCTTCAATGAACTAAGAAGGAAATAGTAACCCACTAGTTCCATCTCCCAAAAGGTGGAATCCTATTTCCTATGGTTCATTTTGGTGAACCCGACCTTTAAACCCTTTGTTTATGATTTTGAGTGCATGAAAGTCATAGATTTAGCTTACATTAACTTTGCATTATATCTTGCATTAGTTAATTTGCATTTAGGGCTTCTAAATATTGCATTAGTGGAAAAGTGCATATAGGTTTTATTTTTGCATCTTGCATCATTTAATTTCATTGGAAAATTGTAATTGCACATAGTCAAGTCAACATACAAGTTAGAAATCTTAGAATCAACACATAATTTTTTTAATTTAGTGTGAAAACCCTCATCCGAGATTCATTTTACCATCTAGGTGATTTAGTTGTGTTACAGGTATTTGCTCCTAATTTTTGGGAATTTTGTGTTGAATTTTTTCAGTATTTAAACCTATCAAAAAACCTATCTAGGACTCATTTTCCCATCTGGGCAATTTAGTCCTATATCAAACCTAAATCTGCATTTTACAACATTAAAAACATCATTTTGTCCTTATGTTTGCTATTGTTGGATTTTTGTGTTAGTTTGTTGAGTTTCTATTTCATTCATTTCATTAGATCTAGCTTAATTTTATTTAATTTCAAGTGCATTTGTAAAAATAAGAATTGGAATTAAAGCATATCATTTATCTTGTGTTCATTGTATTTATCTTGCATTCATTGATTGTCCCTTGCATGAGCTTTACAACTTGGTGTCCTATTTCTAATACTATAGTGAAATGTAGTTTGAGACTCATGTCATCCCATGATAACACACTTGTCATGGATCTTGGGTTATCTAGCTCTTTCACTCATAGTGTTGACACTAGCGCACTAAGTATGGACCATACCCTTAACAACTCTTTTCCTTCAAGCAATGTGACAAGTGTTGAAACAATGGTTGCTAATATCCCTCAAGAAAATATAATCCAAATCCATGAAGAATTAGCAAAACTACAATATCAAGTGAGTAATGAAAACATTTCCAACACTACTATCCTTACCATATATAACGTACACCACATGATTGAAAGTGAACAAGGAATATAACTTAAGCATAACCTAGCTCATATTTTTGGCAAACATCTTACCTCAATGACTAGTTGTGCTCAAACTTTGAACATTACTCAAAGTCAAGGAGGAGCTCAAATTCCTCCTCCCACAACTATTTCCTATATTCCCACCTATACCAACCCTCAAGTTACCACAACGATGCAACCTACTAGTAATGTCATTCCTACCTTGGGTATTTCCACTAGCAATTCTTATACATTTGTGACATCTCATGTCATATCTCCTAAAACTTTACCTCCCATAAGTGTTCCATTCACTTCCCCTTCCAACGCATATACACCTCCACCATATTCACCTTCATCTCAAAACAAAACCAATGACGCCATCCTTAACCAACTCTTGCAAAATGTTTCATCCCTTCAAAAGAAAATTTCCACCATAAACCAAAATCAAAATGGCCAACCTTCATACTATGTCAAAATCAATCCCTTATCCTTGGAGATATTAAGGATGTTGATACCACAAGTTATAGATATTCCTAGGTTTGATAAATATGGAGAGAAAGGAGATCATTCTAACCATGTTTCCACTTACACCGCCTTATGTAGTGATTTTTTCCTTGAAGATAAGCTCTTGGATAAGCTTTTCCCTAGGTCCTTGAAAGATACCACTTTAGAAGGGTTTTCCTCATTATCGAATAACTCAATTTTTTCATTCAATGAACTTTTTGAGGCCTTCATCAACCATTTCCAAATGCACATGACCCCTAAGATGACATTATCTGATTTGATGATATGTAAGCAAAAGGATGATCAAAAGGTTATTGACTTCATTTCATGCTACCAATTGCTTTATTCCCAAATTAACATAAAGATTCCTGATCCTCATCATCAACATATTTTCATTGATAACTTACAAACTAAGATACAAGATAAGCTTGGCATGATGAAGTTTCCTTCCTTGTACACTTGTGTACCACCCTTCATGATTATAAAAAATCGATTAGTAGTCATGAAACAAAACCCACCTCTAGTCGTCCTGAAAAGTCTAAATCCACAAATCAAAACAATTACCAACCTTTTAGAAAATAGAATAAATACTTTCTACAGCTAAATCCCCCTCAATCAACCCAACATGTTGATACCCAGGTGGTTACTATCAAGAAGGAAAATCCTTTTACATTTGGGAATCTAGCTAGACAATTTACTACCTTACCCGATACCCTCCCTAACACCATGTTGCAACTTCTAGAGAACTTGATTTCCTTACCTCCCATTAGAGATTTATATCCTAATAAACCCCTAGTGATGAACTTTAGATAAAACTCTTATTGTCATTTTCACTATCAAATGACATATTATGAAACATTGTAAGCATCTTAAACATCTTGTGCAAGATCTCATTGATTCCATCTGTATTCAAAACTGGTGTGTTAATGATGAAGGTAATAAGTTTGCCTCCCATCAAAACATTACAAACTTTACCAACCCTATACCAAATTATAATAGTCTATTGTCAGTTACTAAAATAAAAAAAAAGAATGATGTGATGAATGTTGACATGGATGATGAAAACATGGATAATAAAGAAGAAAATCCTATGGATAGTATGGTTGGATTGATTTAAATCCAATCTTGTAAGGGCCGAACTAAAGTGCCTCTTTAAATTTCATTCTCATCTAAAGATATAATTAGAAACACACCTGATGGTCCTCTTTACATAGCTAATTGAATCAACGATAAGCCCACTAATGAGATATTAATTGATCCCATCTATGGAGAGAATGTGATCACTGAGCAATTCTTACTTGTGCATGAACTCTATGAAGATACATATGATATACTAAAATCATGGATAAAAATGCATAATGGTTTTGCTTTCCCTACGATGGGATTGATCGCCCTTCCTTTACACATAGGACCAAAAAAAATAGATGTCTCATTCTCCATCATCTCAACATCAGATCAATTCCATGTGAAGCTTGGTTGTCCATGGCTACGCTCCATGGAATTTGTCCCATCGATCATGCATAAATGCTTAAAGTTTCCATTTGATAATGAAATATTTATCAGGTAACTATAGTGGTTTTAATCTTGCATCTCCCCATGGGAATCATTGGATTTCTTTTGGCTCAAGCCTATTAAACCTCGTGAGGACTTCTTTTTCAAATTTTATAAAAATTTTAAGGAAAAATGCATAACAGAACTATCCCTTAGAAACATGCCTCAACCCATGATTGAGCCTTCCATCCTTGACGAAACCATGATAGAACCAAAAACCATTCCAAATGACCAAGACCAACCCAAGACCATTTCTTTTCCTATCTCCTACAAAAGACCAAGAGACAACCAAAAAAAAATTTTCATGCCCCCTAAGATGAAAACAAATTTATAAAGCTAAAGAGAAAGTGGTTGAATAGCCTCCTATGGTTCCTTTTGTTCCTCCCCTTAGGGAAGAAATGAAACCTATGGTTGATAAACTTGCTCCTAGTACACAAAACACAACTTGAAAATCCTACCAAAATATATATAGAAAATGCTAGAGATAATAGGATGATGTGTTATTTTCAAAGGTTAAATGAAGAGAACAATAATAAAATCAACATCCAAAATTAAGTGAAGCAATACATAAGGATTCTCCCTCTTTTCGACAACAAAAGATCATATATCACAACCACAACTGGGATGAGAACTTCTTTAGACATTATCATTTGACCTCCCATTGTGATTAACTTAGATGATGATGATGAGGTTGCTAAAATAGATGAAGAGGTGCATAATGAATTGAACACATTGTTTTCCTCTTCTATGAGTTTAAATGACAATTATCCTAAGAAGAGTGTTGAACTTGGTAATAATCCTACTACCTCACCCATTTTTGTCCCTTTGGCTACTACTTTTGTATATGATGACAAGATTGGGATGCGTATTTCATCTAATTATAGGTTGACTCATGTGTTGTACTAATATTTGTATTGTTTTCTTTTCAAGTGTTGGTATGTGACTGCATTTGCATTATGTGATCCCCTCAGACTATTTTGTTTGATGTATCTCTCTCTCTTTGTGACATTCCTCTATTTGTATCTACATTCTCCTCTATGTCGTAAACATTTTATCTTTTATTCGTCTTGTGTTTTCCTTTTGGGGATGACACAAGGCATTGAGACATTTGGGTCTCTTCCATGTTGACCCAAAATATTTCTCTATTTTGTTTTCTTGTGTTTTCCTTTGGGGATGACGTAAGGTGTCAGACATTTAGAAATTTCTTCCATGTTGAATTCAAAATATTTTCTGTTTTTCACTCTTTTGTGTCATTCTTCCTTATTCCATGGAGTATTTTGGGAATGATGATAGTTCTAAGCCTCTAAAACATTGTAGCAAAGGCATCAATTTCAAATATGTGGATCCCTTTATGTTATTTGGGATTTCATTTTGGTGAAACCTCTTTCATGATGTAGCTTTATCTAGAAATATATTACTTGGCATAGGGATTTCCAAATAAGTTCTCATGTATTCTTTATTGTTAAGACGATTATTTGATACTTTAAAGTAATTGCTCATATGGTGTTTAGTAATTTCTAAAGTGGGGCATACATTGGAATTATTCTTTTAAGTAAACTCAAGTGTTTCCTCATTGTGTAGTATCTTACTTCATGGATGTCTTTCTTGGTGATAACATTGTGTGATGTCCTTCAAGAGCATGATCTCTCTTATATTATAGTCCTCTTTAGTGGCTTGATGTGACACACTGCATCCCCTAGGTTGTGAATCTTCTATCATTTGATTGGTCCTCTCTTGGAGACATTAGGCACAATGTCCCATAAGTTAATATCTCATATGAACTAAGAAAGACTCCTTTTGAATGTACCTTACAATTATTTTGCATTTATGTCAATTATTATTGATCTAAATTATGGATCTATGACAGTTGCTTCGAATGATTACGTTAACAATTACAAACCAAAAGTTCTTAATTAAAACTTATCAACGAAATTAAATTAACGAAATTACAAAGAGATTAAAGAAAGAACAAAATGAGAGGAAAATGAAATTGATAACAGAGTTTGTTGTTCAAAATGACTATGTCTTCAGGCCCCTCTCCAATGAGTGGACCGTTCCAATTATTCCTCCAGAAATTCAGTTACATTCATTGGAGGAACCTCCCCTTGGTTTACAAAGAAATTTACAAATGCACTTCCAAAGTGCATGGAAACAAGCTTCTCCAAAAGCACGGAAATACAATAATTCCTCCAAGGAAAACAATCTCTCACACTTACAAAATTCGTCCAAAATCACTTGCCTTCACACCCCCATTCTACCCCTTTTTATATTACATTTTTTGCAAAAATCAGTGTAAAACCAATTAACTACCCAATCTCCCTTACATTCCAATAATATCCCCTTCTTATGATTCCCGGAAGGATAATATCCCCTCAAGATAATTTCTTTTTCGTTTGAATGGTTACGAAGGGATTTATTCCCTATTAATTTGGGGATGTAGTTTGAATAGGCTCCTTAATTTAGGAATTATATTCCTAATATTCTCGTAGAAAAGGGATTTAGTATTTTTATGGTTTCAAATCATAAAAATGGCCTAATTTTTAGGCTTGAAATAGCAAAAATAAGTCTAAGTTTAAAGAGGTTTTATAGGCATTTTGTAGGAGGGGGGGGGGGGCGGTCCCACCACACTCCCCTCCCTTTATCCTTTCCCCTAAAAGAGGGGGATGCATTCCCCTTCAAAAGTGGGTCGCCCTCCATACCATGGGTGATGCCCCACTTAATGTGGGCCGCCCCCCCATGGATGGGTGGGGCCCATCTTGAATATCTTTGAATATATATACTTTATATATATTTTGTTTTATATTTTTTTTTTAATTTGATTTTTAATTATTTTTGCAAAAATGATTTTTGCCACATGGAGGGATGAGGTATTGCCATATGTCAAGGACTGATTGGCCGTTGGGCTGACTGGGCGCTGATGTCATCGGGTTGACCCAATCTTTGACCTTCCATAACTTCGCCATACAGACTCCGTTTTTCGTGAAATGAACTCCGCCGGAATCGTGATGATGAGCACTTCACAATGGTGCTGACTTTGACTAGTTTTGATGACTTTTTTTGCCTTTTTTTTGGCCTGGTTCTAAGAGTTGACCAGAAGTTTGACCATATATATCTTGAGCTCTGGGACTTCGATTGACTCCGTTCGAGTTGCGTTGGAGTCAGGATCCTAAGCACTTTCTAATGATACCAAATCTAGGGAAAATGGAGAATTTCAAAATTTGATGAAAATCCTCCAAATCAATATGAGGATACCACCTTGCATAATACACTGCTTACCTATGCAGCTATCTTATTTTCATGAGGTTAGTATATAAATTTTTTTTGTCTCATGAATTATTGTTTTTGCTTTTGTGACACCTTATCAAAGTTACTGTGGAGGTGGCAGCTTGGTTGTTTGGTGTATGACAACCGAACTTAGTGTGACTTTCCCATAGCCACTTGCTAGTCTATGTGAGTGACATGATGGCTTCTCCCGAGGCTTTCTACTAGCCCTTGTGAGTGTGTTTTTTTTTGCATAGTCAACATCAAATTCCACTTGTAAACATCTTTGGACAAACAACTTAGATCTAATCCACATTGCATTGGACAAACAATCAAGGCTTGATCCACCCTCTATTTTCTTTTTTTTGTTCTTCTTTATGTCTTTGGAAATGTATGCTTGTAACTTTTTGTTGCTTCATACATCATTCACATGCATGTTATTTTGTGCCTATGATGGTTTATCACAGGATATTGATCTTGTGGGCTTGCACAACCCTTTTCATTGTTGTCATCCTATCTCACTAGCATTGGTACATTTGAATCCCTCTTGATGCAAGTTTGTCTACTTTAGTATGATTTTGAAGAAAGTTCCTCCTCTCACTAAAGTAGGGGCTGAATGTAGTGTATAAAAATATATCCCTTTACATTTTCACACTTGTTTGGGCCCTCCCTACTAAAATTGGGATTCTTTATGCCTTCTTTCATCCTATTTTGCATCCACAACCCTTATTTAATGCATTTATCTAACAATAATCCTGAAATTTATTAAATGACCAATCACAATTCATATTTTTGGGTTGTGTGTTCTAGATCTAGTGATCTGGGACTCATACGCCACCTTGGACATATGGGTCCCACCTAGGTTTCGAGGCTTGATCCTGAATATTGCATTGAACTTAACATTTCTTGAAATTTGTGTCCCAAGCTTAAGCTACTGGGACTCATACACCCCAACTAGTGTATGAGTCCCACTTTAGCTTGGAATTATTTTGAATTCAATTCTTGGTGGGATTTAATTCCCCTACATCTAATGTCTGCTTGTAGTGTTGTAATTTCAAGAAATTTGGCATAACCAAGTATAAATAAAAGGTTATTTCACATAATTTCTCCTAGTGAATTCAAGTGATCTTGTGAGCATTCAAGATCTAATTATCAAATATTTGGAGCATCAATTCAATTCAAGTATCATTTCAAAGTCATCATACATCATGTGTGTTTTTGAGCTAACATTTCTGATGTAGGTTTTCATGATTCAAGCAAGCATTCAAAGAAATTATCCCATATCAAGATCAAGAATCAAGATCCACATCCATTGGAGTCATTTCACAAAATATTTTATCCTTTGTTACAAGAGTTTGGTGAGTTGCAACTGTGCATTTCTTCATTCATCATTCCTTTATTTCTATTTCATTTCATTTCAAGGTTTAATTACCTAAACAGGGTTTGATCAAGGAAACCCCCTATTCCCTAACACAACAATATTTTTCCCTCTTCATGTGTGATTGAAAATATAGGCGATTTGGAGATTGAAGATACTTTGAAGGAAAGATTGAAAGATTGGAGAAAAGTTGTCAAAGTTTTCAAGAAGTTGTCATCTTCATGGAAACTCACCTACAGATCAAAATTTAGACTTTTCAGACTTGAAGATCAGACAAGACAGAAGCTATAGAAGACCACTTGAGGATCTAAAAGTTTCAGTCAAACCATAATACTGGAACTAAATCACCACCTTGTGCATATGAGTCCCAGTATACCTCTTTTCATAAATTTTATGTAGATCCTGGTTTGCTAGTAGTAGATTTCATATTTAGCCCTAAAACCCTAAGTAGGACTAAATCGCCTAGTCTGGCATATCAGTCCCAATGAGCATTAAAATTTAGAATTTCAAAGGTTCAAACCTTTTTTTAGACATCTCCAATCTTCTAGGTGCTTCTTTGTTTATCCTTAGTTTATTATTATGATTATAAGTTTCATTTTATAGGTTACATAGCTAGATTTGCATATTGCTTTCATTTCCTTCTTTCTAAGAATTCGCTTACTGGTGACCCCTCTTTTTAATAAAACCTAAGGAAACCCCCCCTCTTGTCCTAGCAGTACTTCCCTCAATTGAATCATTGGGTGGAAGTCCCTAGGGTTTCCTTTAATGAACTAAGAAGAAAATAAGTACCCCCTAATTCCATCTCCCAAAAGGTGGAACCCTATTTCCTATGGTTCACACATCCATTCACATCAATTCAACTCCTAATCAAGCCCCAAAAGGTCACCAAAACCCTAATTAGTCACTTTGGCTCTTTCTTGAGGATATTATCCTAGTGGTATTTTATGATCATTTTTATGTCCCCCAATGTTGTAGGTTAAAAAGTGTGATTTAGACCCTAGATCCCTTTTACATACATCACATACCCTTTGTTAGAGGTTCCCACCTATTCATTCCCATTATCATGGAAAAACCAAGCCAAGTGGGGCTAGAACTAATGGGTTGCTCTATTCTCATGGAAGTATAATGTTTTAGGTGATATTTTTATTGTTGTTTTGGTTTCATTATGTGTGACATTGATGGTAGGATATGTTTTCAAGATTAACTAGACAAGATTTAGTATTTTAACTCATGTATAAAGTTCAAGTTGTCATTTCCAATTAATCTTATGATGTCAATACTTATCTATTTTCCTCATAAAAAGGGTTTATGACTTGACCATTTAAATATTATCATGGTATAGGTTGTGCAGACACCTAAAAAATATACATCATCCTGACATCACCCATTGTTATTCATTTTCACTAATTAAATAAATTATTGATAATTTACTTAATTATTTACCCATTTTCTTATGTCCTAAATAAATTATTTATTTATTTATTTATTCCCCTATATTCCCACTTCATATGATTTAATAAATCTTATTTATTAAATCCCACCTTTTACACCTAACAAACATAAATAAAAATCATCTTTTATCTCCACCCTCCATCATGTAACCAACACCCAAAAACCAAAAATAAAGTATAAAGATTCCTTCCTCTTCCCTCCATCTCACACTTACCCAACAAAATTTATCTTAGTCACTGATCTCTCAACCAATGTTTGCCATTGACCAATCTAATCTCAAGCCTACAAATCCACCCATCTATAAGTATTTTTCAAGGGTCCTCAATATGAAATTGATAATTTCATGTTTCTCATAGGAGTAAGAATATCTTAAATTATTCATTTAAAATATCAAATATTAGAGCACAACCACCTTTTTGGTGAAACAAGAGTCATTTGGTGAGATATTTTATTCTATTTCATATATATTTTATTTTCTTACTTTATTAGAGGTGTTTGTTAGATTTAAAATAGAATTTAATATTTAATCTTTAATCTAAATTATATTTCATTTCTATGCATATTCCTAACACGCTTTGTTAGACTATGTCCCTCATCTAACCCTTGTGTTTGCAAGTTTCATCCTAACTTGGTATTGCAACTTTTACCTTTTTTTGGAGAGATTTGGAGGTAAAAATTTAAAGAGAGTATTTTGGTGCAAAATGGACCTCATGGTTGAGTCTAAAAATCCTAATACATAAAGATTCATATATGATATGACATATTTTGGTGCAAAAAATCTTTTTCAAATTTTTTTAATTTTTTTTGGGCACTTTCTTTTTCAATCTATATGGTTGTACAAATTTGTACCATATGAATTATATGTTAATCACTGCACACTTTTCATGCTATTAAAAACTAATTTCCTTTTACTTTCTAGTTATATCTTTCATTCACAAAGGCCTAACTCCCTTGCTAAGACCCAACCTTCCAATATATTTTTAGAACTTAAAATGGTATGTTTTTTTAACATAAAATGTTTTTTTTCTCATATACTGGATTTGCATGCTCTTATAGGCATTAGAAAGCGATCCTAAATAACTTTGTTGTGGTAAAATTATTTTTCATTTATCGAGTTCCAAATTTTGGGTATAACCATTCAAACTCTTTTTATAAAAATTAGTATATTTATGAAGTGAAAAGCATGTACAACAAGAATAGTGCACACATAGCCAATAAGAGTAGATAGATAAAATAATTAAAAAATATTCAAATTATTTTTTATCAAGTAAAAATGGGATTATAGTGAGACCCACTTAATATAAAATATTGTGAATATTGTGAACTAAAAAATATGGCATGTGATCTATGTTAAATGATAAAAATATAATAGAAGAGAAGAAATGCCAAACCTTAATATGAAGATGCTGCCAAGAGTACCTATAATTTTGATAGAGGGAAAGGGGTGACTTCTTGGGATCTTTCCAAGATGTTTAAACCCTAGTTTGGTCTTTCAACCTTCACATATAGTAAAAATATAAAAAATATTTAATTTGAGTATGTTCTCTTATCATACACGCATATAGAATTAATAGAATAACTAAATGAGTGAAACATAAGAAAAGAAATAAGTGCACCTATCACTATCATGATCCATATAGAAAAAAAAAATCTTTGAAGATGAATCACCAAGAATTTTCAAGAGAATGAATCCACAAGAAGAAATATAAGAAGCTGCAAGAAATTGAATCTATTATAAACTATAAATAAAATGTCATTACCTTGAGAAGAATATTAGTAAAAAGGAAATATTTAAGAAGGTCAAATGTTGTGTACCTATTGGAAAAAGTGTTTTTTCGAGCCTCACTAAGGACTCATTTGCCCTATGGTGAATGGGTCCTAGCTAGGGTTCTAGAAAAATAGATTTTCGGTTTTGTTCTTCAATGTATGCACTCTGAGATCCTAGTTGGAGACTATTAGAAACCTAGAAATAAATCTTGTAGCTCAATTTTTGTGATTTTGCAAGAAAGTTGACAACTTTTCAATTTTCTCCAATATCTCTCTCCAAATGATCTTTAACCTAAAACCTACAATCACACATCAAAGAAGAGAATTTTTTGTTTTTTTAGGGAATAGGGGTTTGCCTTGGTCAAACCCTATTTTGGTAATTAAACCTTGAAATGAAACAATGCATAAAGGAATGATAAATGAACAACAATATGTAACAACTCACCAATCCTCAATTGAAAACTTGGATAAATCTACAAACTTGCATGAATATAGATCTTGACCAATTTTTTTTATTGGAACAATTCCTTTGAATATACTTGATTTTATATTCAATGCTACATCAACACATTAGCTCAACAACATGCATGATGCACTAAATCTTTGACATGAGGATATGAATCTTGATTGCTGTAATAATCCTTCTATAAATATTCCCTTGAATGCCTTAGAAATTGCACTTGAATTCTCTTCATCTCATAAACTTGATATTAGGATACTTGCATAAGACTTCTTAGATGAAATATAGTGAAATAACCTTGTATTTATACATAACTTAATATTAAATCCCGAAATTCAAATATCAATAGCTAACATCATATCTAGGATTTGAAATCATTAATATACCACCAAAAATATATCCCAAGGGGGGTCCTAGGTCTAAGTGAGGACCCATTCATCATGTGGCAAATGGATCCTAGCTCACTTAGCTAGGACACGCTTCAGGGGATGTTAAATGTTATGTGAAAATAGGGTCCTAGGACCTAGTGAGGAGGTCCTAGGCCACTAACCTAGGACACACACCTTGTAAAATTAAGTTTTGTGTAATATCATTTATGAATTTCAGGATTGATCTTTAGAATCTATAATAATTAGGCTTGGATTTGAATTAAAGGGCCAATTATGAAAATTAAGCTCAATTAATTAATAAAGCCCTCGATTAGGTGTGAAAGTGTAAAGATACACTTTACAACACCCAAAATAAGGCAGCACTATTAAGTTTATTTTATTAAAAGGGTCCTAGACTTAATGTGAAGGTGTATAACACATTACAACACTAAAGTAAGGGAACATTAGGCTCATTTTAATGTTAATTATTCTTTTCCAAACTAAGGAAAAGGGATACTTTATCTATTACTACATTTTTCCTCCACTTTAGTGAGAGTATGACCCCATTTCAAAATCACACTAAAATAGACATCCAAGAAACTTATGTATGTAGCAATGACAAAGATACACAATCATACACTATCAAAGACCAAGAGAAGATCAAGTTTATATTTTCCAACACAATGTGGAACACATCTAGTCTATTGGTTTTTTTTTTTTTTTGTCACTCGCTCACTCTGGGGTAGTGGAACCTCAAGTTGTCCACTAGGTGAGTTTTCCCTCAAGAAGGTGGCTTAGTGAGAAATCCATGCCTCTATGTTGGCTCTCACTATACTTACCATACCAAAACTATCCCTCTGATAACTCTGATAGGGTGCCACTCACATTCTTGTTTCATGCTTAACAAGTTGTGTTATGCTAAGCACCTATGCACATGGCAAGGCTCAATAGGAAAGCAAGGTGTGTTATGTTAGGTGGCCTTGAATTTAGGGTTTCAAGCTTCACAAGGTTAGAAAGTTGTGTTATTACAAAAACTTATGAACAATAATGCTAGTAAGGGTTTTTATTCAAAGGGATTTCACTTTTTCTATGTAAGGTCTTCTTAGGGATCATCATGCCTAATGTCTCCAAGAGAGGAAAAATCAAGAGTAAAAGATTCACAGCTTCGGGAATGCAATGTGTCGAACCATCACTAAGAGGAAAGTTGTACATTAAGAAATATCACACTCTTGGAGGACATCAAAACCAATGACACCACCAAGAAAAGGACACATTACATGAAAAAACAAAATCTCACCCTGAAACATGCAAAATGTTGAAAAATATTATCAATGTATGTCCCCACTTTAAAGTGGTTGATAACACCATTGTTGTGAGAAATTTCTTTAAAGTGGCCAATGTTTAATCCTAAGACATGAGATATTTCCTTAGAAAACCCTATGCCAAGTCACATGTTTTTGAAATAAAGTTGGACCATGAAAAAGGAGGGAGGGGTTACCCCTAAGAATACATAAGAGATCTATGGATTTGGGGTCAGTATGTTTGTACTACAATGTTGTTATAGAGCTCAAAAATGTCATCATTTCCCAACTACTCATAGAACTGGAAGAATGACACATAGAGAATAAAAAAGAAAAGGCCTTTTAACAATATGAAGAGACCTAATCTTCTCAACACCTGTGTCATCCCCAGTGAAAACACAAGATAAGTGAAAAGATAAAATGTTTATAAATATATAGAAGAATGTAGATACATATAGAGGAATGCACAAAAAGAGAGAGATACATCAAAAAAAATGTGAGGGATCACATTACACACATGTAATCATATGAAAAGGAAAACAATGCCAAAGACTAGTAAAGCATATGTGAGTCAACCTATAGTAGGTTTCCTACATCCTAATCTCGATCTGTATATACAAAAGGAAGACAACTAGCCAAAGGGACAATCATCAAATGCCAAAACTAGGACAAGGCTACCTAACCTCTTAGCCCCACTAAGTACAGGATGAGGATGAGCTGAGATAGGTGATGAAAATGACCTCCTTGCGATAAAGATAATGATTACAATGAATATATAACATGTAATAGTGAGGATTCTAAGACCCTACAACTATTACATGGAAAGGAGAAAGATGCATGATTTAAGGGATTACCTTTATGATATGAAACTTCTTAAATACTTATTTTAAAGCATGACAGTCATTATTACTATGTCCAAGAACTCTATGATATCGATAATGAGACATGCTTGTGTTCTTAGGATTTGGATTTAGATTTTCTCTAATGGGTGGAAATGTTATGAGTACTTGATTTAGAAGCATGTGTAAGGTTCTTTCATTTTTAGACATAGGACATGGAAATTTGAGTTTCTTGAGTTTATAAGGCTTTTGTGTCTTGCTTGATTCACTGACTTCTAGATGTTGAGGAGGAGGACCTAAGATGATCCTAAAATCCTTATTAGGCATTGCTTGTTCTTTAGGAAGGAGGAAACTTATGTTAGGAGGAGGGTCTTGATATCATAATCCTTTGGTTTGTCCAATATGAATTTTCTCTGAAATTTTATAAATTTCATGCTCATTAGTTATGTCACATCCTTGGTTGGTTAAAATATTAAAGCCTTGGCCATGAGTCTCTTCAAGGTTGATAGGAGTGTTGGTCACTTTGTTAACATAATATGGATGGGTATGCACTTGATTAAAGGATATAGGCTCACTCATTGATGGAAGTTTAGACTTAGTTTGTGACTCAATTTTAGGATTTCAAAGACAAAACATCTCAAGTTGTGTCGATTGTTTCATGGAAGGATAAAAAGAAGCATTATTCTCAAGATTGTTAAGGAAATAATTTATGAATTCATTCATGCTAGCATCATCTTCTCTAATGATGTCAACTTCACAAGGACACTCACTGGGAGTTGGGTGAGCATGATTAGGTTTAATTGCATTAGGATCATTGCCAAAAACACAACTTGAAACATCAACCAAGGAGAACAAGGACTTCCACACATTGCTAAAACACTTGTCCATTTTCATATTTTCAAATTTAAGACAATGTAATTTTCTGATTACACTATGCAACAATTTGAAAATGAAATCTTGTAAATGCACTTTTGAAATCACAAAATGCACTAAATGTACCAAATTAAGCTAGATATGATGAAATTAATGAAACAAAAACTCAACAAGATAAAACATAAATCTGAAAGTAGCAAATAGAAGCACAAAAATGAAGATTTTAATTTCCAAAAATATAGATCAGGACCTAATCAGGGAATCATTCTCCCTATGGAAAATGGGTCATAGATCAGGTTTTTGAAACTTATTTTAATAGATTCTCAAGTGTTTTCTGAAGGATTTCACATTCAGGTTTTCTACAGTAAGTTTTAGTTATATTTTTTATAGAATGTAATGTGAAATTTAAGTACAAATGTGACAAAATGATGACCTACAAGACTTGGTTTGATATGGATTTTTTGTTTCAATTTTAAAATACAATTTTATATGATGGAAATGATATTCAAGAAGATTAATAATTTTTTTGTATTTTTTAGATTTAAAGAATGCAAACAATGCAATCCTAAAACCTTTAATGAAATGGAAATTTGAATGCAAACTCGACACAATAAATGAGATCTAATTCAATGCAAATGAATGCAATATCTAAATCTAGGATGAAAAGGGCTACAAAATCAGAAAGCTACAATACTCGAAATGTCAGGTTCACCAAAATGAAACATAGGAAAATAGGTTCACCATAATGAGATCAAAATGATGAACCTAATTTCACTAGTATTTCATTCAATTATGAGGGTTATAATTCATAAATGAGTTACAAAATCAATCCAAACCCAAATACTAGTAAAAAGGAAAGTTTAAGAAGGTCAAATGTTGTGTACCTATTGCAAAAGTTCTTTATCAAGCCTCACAGAGGAATCATTCACCCTTTGGTGAATGGGTCTTGGCTAGGGTTCTAGAAAAAAGGTTTCAAGGTTCTATTCTTCAATGTCTGCACTCCTAGATCTTAGTTGGAGACCGTCAGAAACCTGAAAATAAATCTTGTAGCTTAGTTTCCATGATTTTACAAGAAACTTGAGAACTTTGACAATGTTACAACTTTCTTCAATTTTTCTCTCCAAATGACCTTTAACCTAAAACTTGCAATCACACATCAAAGGAGAGAACAAAGTTTTTTTTGTTATGGAATAGGGGTTTTCCTTGGTCAAACCATGTTTTGGTATTTAAACCTTGAAATAAAAAAATGTATAAAGTAATGATGAATGAACAACAATATGTAACAACTCACCAATCCTCAATTGAAACCTTGGATAAATCTACAAACTTGCATGAAGTGGCCTCAATAATGTATATCTTGATCATGAAATTTTGATTAGAACAATGCCTCTGAACATACTTGATTTTATCTTCAATGCTACATCAACACACTAGCTCAAAAACATGCATGATGCACTAAATATTTGACATGAAGATAGGACTCTTGATTGTTGCAATAATCCTTCTATAAATCTACCCTTGAATGCCTTATAAATTTCCCTTGGATGCTCTTCATCTCATAAAATTGATATTATGATGCTTGCATAAGAATTCTTAGATGGAACATAGTGAAATAACCTGTATTTATACATAACTTAATATTAAATCTCAAAATTCAAATATCATAAGATGACATCAAATCTAGGATTTGAAATCATTAGAATACCACAAAAACATACATCCTGTTGGGGGTCCTAGGTTCAAGTGATGACCCATTCAATTATGTATGAATAGGTCCAGCTCACTCTAGCTTGGACACCTTGCATAATGTGAAATATCATGTGAAAATAGGGTCCTAGGGACCCAGTGAGGACCCACTAACCTAGGACACACACCTTCAAAAATTAAATGTTGTGTAATATCATTTATGAATGTTAGGCTTTATCCCTCAGAATCTACAATTAATTAGGCTTGGATTTGAATTAAAGGGACCAATTAAGGAAAATTAATCTTAATCAATTAATAAAGCCCTAGATTAGTGTCAAAGTGTAAAGATACTCTTTACAACACCCAAAATAAGGCACAATTAAGTCCATTTTACTAAAAGGCCCTAAACTTAATGTGAATGTGTAAACACATTACAACACTAAATCAAGGTAACATTAAGCTCATTTGGTTATTAATTACTCATTCTAAACTAAGGAAAAAGGGATATTTTTCTTCTGCTATTACACAATGATAACATAAACACACATTGATAAAGGAGCATCCTTGGTTCTGGCAATCTTGCATCAACCAAAAAAATATTTTCTTTTAATTTTGTTCTTATTTTGTTGTTTCTCAGTTCATGTTGGTGGATTCATCATCTTTTCTCACTAGACCTGCTATAATCTTTTGTGTACATCATGGACATGTTCATTTTCTTTATTCCAAGATTTGAGCATGATTGGGTCTTTTTCCATAAAGTTAGCGCTTCCAGAGTTCACAAAAAATTTCTTGAACTGACACCATAATAGTTTCCAAGCCTAACGGCTAATTTGATCATTTGTGGATCATCCCCATGACTTGTGGATCTTGACTATGTTATCTTAAATGTTCTATGGAGTGTCCTTGACCTTCATTATAGGTCCACACTTCATTCTATGCACCTGTTGATGTAGTAATTCAAATTTAAGGCCAACCTATTCACACCCATTATATTTCCTTTCTTTCATTAGAGAATGTAATGATCTTTTTGGCCGACACGGATGTTTCTTGACCCATTGATATGATATAAAGTTTGTAATTGAGTAGTATTCAAGTAGTATTTGATTGTGTAGATTGAGATAGTTTCAATTGTAACAAACAACTCACATATAGGAGCATGTTAGAATGCTGTAATTTTGAGCATGTTTTATCAAGCTTGTGGAGTTTAACTTGTAAGCTCGGATGTTTCCAGCCAAATGTAACTAAATTTTGCTAATGAGAAAATTTGCATCAAATATTTTCTCCATATTTTGTGTTTCTTCATTGTGTTACCTTGTTGCACGATCGATTATTCTCTTTGAGGACCCTCCTACCACATATTGGCGCCCACATAAACTCTTGTATAAGATATGGCATGATGTTAGGATCTTGAATTGCTGCAATAAAGCTCTAAACACAGTTTTTACTTTCTCAACAGTGATCTTGACCAACTTTCCAATAATAATTTTCTTTAGATTTGAAATGATGCAATAACTAGGTATTTATATGTACTGTTCTAATTTCCTAAAAATTAGATCCTTAGAAAAAATGATACACTGAAATTTGAAATTTGAATGTTAAAATGCTACCAACAACATATTAAGAATTGATCACTAGAAACATAGGGGGGTCCATGCACCCATGGGTGTATGGTTCCTAGCCCTATCTTCTAGGACATTGAGTTTCGGGACCAAAACATTAATTTCCTGCATTTATTCAAGTGGTTGCGTTGTAATTTTGTGGCATAGCATGCTCCAAAAATGGTAATAAGGTGCAATCAAGCCACATCATTATCAGCTATCATGGGAAATAAATGTGGAAATAAATTCCCCCCACCTAAAAGAATGGTAAAATATAGTAGCTTTCTCTATTTAAAGTGGTAGGATGACACCCTTGTAATTCTTCTTTCCCCACAATAGGCTAGTATCAGGTTGACAATGGACACTCCAATATTTCTCACTTGTTCAAGATGTTAGATAGCTTTCAATAGTGCTATTAGAGACTAATTTTTAAAATTGATAATGAAACACCCCATTGGGAGGGATCTAAAAGTGGTAAAGATGATATTGGGTGTTGATTTCCTAAGGGAAGAAGAGCACTATAGGGTAATAATGGATATCACATCATGTTTTGTGGCTTCCCTCCTAGACCTAGGAGAACAAAAGGAAATGGTGGGGGTTCTAATGGAAAAATTGTTCAAAAAACATAATTTAGGTGGGTTTAAGGCTACTCTGAATATATCATGTGTTAAACAAGCGCAAGACAACTAAGAGAGGGGGGTGAATTAGTTGTCACGAAATTCAAAACTTAAAAATTCAACACTTTATCAATTCCACAACCACACTATTTTGTTATTAAGTAAAAGCATGTAACACAAATAACAAAAAGTAAATCAACACAATGAACACCATATTTTTATGTGGAAAACCCAATGAGGGAAAAATCATGGTGAGGGTTAACTCACAATATGAAAGATTATAAAATAGAGGCTCATTGCCAAGAACTCACTACCTAGAATAGGACTCACTATCCAAGTACAAAGGCTCACTACCTATGGAAAGGGCTCACTGCCTACAGGGAGGCTCACTACCTAAAAAAGGATTTACAAAACAAAAAGGGGCTTTACAACCAAAATGAACTAAGAATAATGCACGTAACAAGTGTTGGTATAGTTTTGGTGATGCTCAATACATTGAATTAACACACTTCATTATATTCACTAACTTTCACATTTTCTCCTACCTCATCAATCACATTTTCTGTGCATATGTCTAAAATCTTGTTCAAAACACACATATATATACTCGATCTAACTGCAAGCATCAATTAAGCTAGCCTAATTAGATGGACTTCATATTTACCAAAAATACCATTTGTCAGCTTCAAGATTTCACAAAAACTTCTCAAAAATCAATTCAAACACACAACTCTCTACAACAAGTCATCATAGACCTAAGATAGGTTGCAAGTACATCTTCATAGAAAAATTAATCCACCATATGAGAACTCAAGAAGTCAGCTAGGAAAAGACTTCAATGCAAGAAGTAAACATTATTGTTGGTTTCCACTATACCATATGAGCACAAAAGCACATAATATTCTAAGTGTGCATGCCTTCAACAACCAAATTTTTTTTTCCAAAACCACAAGCAGTAACTGCCAACTGTGGAGAAGTGCGGAATAGAATACCAGAGAGATACCAAACAAAAATATTGGATAGGGAACTTACATAGACTTGTAGCCACAACATGGTGACATCAATGACAACACAAAACTGTAGAGATAGTCAACAATCTTCATTCTTCCAAAAATCTCCCCCTTTTTCATTGATGGCAACATGTGCCAACAAAAATGTTCTTCCTCCAATCTCTCCCAACTTCCAAAAACTCTCCAACTCTAATCTCTCCCCCTTCCTCCAATCTCTCCCCCTTTGACTTCAATTGAAAAGGGAAACCATAAGATGTAAACATGGTGACATCAAAATTTACAAAAAGATTCTAATTATTCAAAAAATTCTAGCCATCCAACAATTCAATTAATTTTATTCTATTCAAATTCATTTTCCTCTTCATTCTCTTCTTCGCCAAACAAAAACAATAGAAATTGAACACTCGGGATTCAATTAAAAATGACACTCTTCACCTGAAACACCTTCTTGTACCTTTCTTTGAGAACTTGACACAACTTCTTCCAGTTGAATGTAGTTGAATCCATTTGAGTGCATATTGTTTCCAATAAGCCTAACAAAGTAAAAGAATATGACCAATATGAACATTGTCTTTCAACATCCTTTGCACTAGTAAGTATTCTTGAAATATGGTCTAATCGGACCTCAAAAATCTCCTTAAGGAGCCAAAAAGTATTTACCACATCATCTCTTTTCCTTTGTATAACAATTAGTTCATCTTGTAATTCTCCAAATCTTAGCCTTTGTTTCCCTTCTTTGTCTTCAAAGATATACAAGTTATTTCCAATGTTGTTCACTTCATATTCAATTGCTTCAATTCTA
>VDFB02110523.1:6701-44260 GCA_007258455.2 Sequoia sempervirens | reverse complement strand
AATCAAATTGGTTTCCCAAATCTAAAAAACATATACTCTAGCTATGAATGTTGTGGCAAAAATCCTCATACACTCATTTGGTGAGCATATCTAGGACCCTTGTGCATGGTACCTCCACTCATTGCATGTCCTGCTCAAGCTTCCATCACAACAGTAACTGGCAAGCACATCACACTCAAACAGGTCCACCAAATCAAATGAAACACCAAAAGCCAAAACCCAAGCAATTTGCGCTGATTGCAATCAAACCTAATGTAGCAATATAAATGCAATTAGAAAATTCTAAAACCTTCTATACACCGTGCCAAACAAATAGCACAAGTGGAAAAAGGCATTTACGAGTTTTGAAATGCATTCAAATGGGTAGTGTGATCAATTGAATTCATCTGTAAACTTCTCAAATTACCTACACAAATTTTATCTGCAGCTCTTCATTTTGATAATGACATCCATATCCATAATGTATTCTTATTTGAACTGGCAAGAATAGAAACACAAACCACAAATACATCACCACAAAATCACCTAACACAAATTTGGGAACCCTTACCCTCAAAGAGCATACTCTGCACTAGTAATCAATCCACAATGGTAGTCAACAAAAGAACAAATAGCCAAGAAAAACATGCCTTCTAATGAAATTTTTGAAGGGGCTACAAATGGAGATCAATTAAAGCCAGCTGCGGCTAGATATCTTCCACACCCATGAAAATGAAGGATGGTGCGTTCACTTTACCGTTAAAGAATGGCACATATATCTCACTGCAATCATTGGTTTGTTCTGTGATTCATGGCCTTACAATCATATAAAATATGTAGTCCCTATCAAGCCTGCACATGACTAGAATATCCTAATAGTGCATGACCAAAAGCAGAAAGAAGAATCTTGCCCAACATGCAATGATTGCGCTATTTGAAAAACACTTGACTTGCTATACTATCATGCCTCTAAGGTATGCGCTTACATACAACATATATCTATATTATATTCACTTCTGCCAATACTATAGAATGGGCTGCACATGCAAATCTTGCACTGCGCTTTTACATCTAATATTTTTAGCTTGTGTGCTTATTTTCATCCATTGCATGTTACCCACAAGCTACATGGCCAACCTGACTACCTGTGCAGCTCCATGAGATTGATCAAAGGCAGAGCTGTTCAAATATCATCCAAAATGTGTATAACAAATCTGCCTTGCAACCATAGTTGAAAAACTCACCAATTGCAAAAACTTGGCAAGCCTGGAAAACTTGACTCGGCAAAAACTCGGCAAAAACTCAGCAAAAACTCGACAACTTAAAAAATTGCTTAAATTTCATTAAAAACACATTTTTTTTGCAAAATTCAATGATAAGATGCATCCAAGAGTCAATAAATGAGTACATAAAATAAACAAGCCGAGTCTAGTTGTATTTGATTGATTTGAAAGCAAATTGGGTACAAAAGGCATCCTCATGTGGAATGCGCTGATGCTGATAGTATGAAACAAAATGAAAATAGCAAATTGATTTTGTAAAAATAAAGTAAATACTACATTAATATATTTTACAAATTTACATCTTCCTCTTTACCATGTCTAGTGAAAACTAGGGGAGAGGTAGAACTAGATGATATTATAGATGAAGACTTGTAGGCAAACTTGGAAACTTGGACTTGGAGAGTACCTAGAAAATCAAATGAATTCAATGGGAGTTTGAGGGCAATGCTCCTAATGGGGTTGAGGGGCAATGCCCCTGTGGGGATCTGGGGGCAACGCCCCTAGCGGGGTCGAGGGGCAGCGTCCCTTGTGGGGGTTTGGGGGCAAGGCCCCTAGCGGGGTTGAGGGGCAGAGCCCCTCGTTGGGGTCTGGGGGCAATGCCTCCAGTGGGGTCAAGGGGTAGCGCCCCTCGCGGGGTTCAGGGGCAGTGCCCTTGACGCGCTCCCTGTCGTGATACAGGGTGGGGTCGAGGGGTGGAGCCCCCACCACCAAGCCCAAATTAAGACCTCCAAAACCACACAACCTTCATTGTGTACATCATTGTGCGTTAACAAAAATCCTAGATTAAGACCATCAAAGCCACACAAACCTTCATGGAACACATAATTTTGCTGAGCAAAAAATGAATCGAAATTGCCTTTATTGCGGCCGTAGGTTTCTGTTCGCTAAGAGGTCGAGTTTTTTAAAAAAATTCTCATAGTTTTTCTGAAAAACTCGACGAGTTTTTTTGGTGAGTAAATGGCCCAAAAACTCGGCCGTCCAAAAAACTCGCTAGTTTTTAAAAACTCGCTAGTTTTTAAAAACTCGCTAGTTTTTAAAAACTCGCTAGTTTTTAAAAACTCGCTAGTTTTTAAAAACTCGCTAGTTTTTAAAAACTCGCTAGTTTTTAAAAACTCGCTAGTTTTTAAAAACTCGCTAGTTTTTAAAAACTCATTGAGTTTTTCATCTATGGGTATTATTACAGCCCACAAAGTGACTCATTCCATAACAAACTCAAAACAAAAATGCATGGTGATCAAACTTGATGTTAATAAGGCTTATGATTTTGTCCGCTGGATTTTTTTGATGTGCATCCTTAAAGCTTTTGGTTTTTGTTCACAATGGCGAGATTGGAGTTTTTGCTACATTTCCTTGGCTAGATATTTTGTCTTAGTCAATGGTACTTCTTATGGGTTCTTTGAGTCCTTGGGACAAGGGGATCCTATCCTTTTTGTTTGTTTTTATGGTGAAAGGTCTTGGTAGAACAATGAAAAACAAGGATTTGTTTGGGGCTTGGCATGGCGTCCAGGGTGCTAGAGGTCTGGACCTCTTAACCCATCAATAGTTTGTTAATGACACCATTTTGTATCGTGAGGCTATGTTGCAACTAGCGTCATCATTGAAAGGTACATTAGACTTCTATTCACATTCGTCTGGTTACTACATTAATTATGACAAATCCAACAGGTTTTTCCTTAATGTGAAACCTACAGTCCAACAAAGAATTGTAGATCTTTCTGGCTTCAAAGTTGAATCCCTTCCCAGTAAATATCTTGGTACCCCTCTTTTCAAGAGAGTAATAAGGACCTCTTTATGGATGGACACTATGGGCTCTCGTAAGGCTAAGTTGGAGACTTGGTAATGTAGATGGCTAGCTTTGGTTGGGAGGACACCATGATAAAAGCTATCATGTCCGCAATACCTATCTACATAATGTCATTTATTCAACTCACAAAGCGAGCCATGCAAGATCTCAATAGCAAGAAGAAATTGTTTTTATGTGAGGGCTCCAATGAAACTAAAAGGCTTCCACTAATAAATTGGGATACTACTAGGAAAAGTGTGAATGTGGGGAGTGCTAACATAAAATTCATATTGAAACATAATAAGGCTTTGGGCACAAAATTAGTATGGCGTATGTATAAAAACCCAACAGCCCTATGGAGTCAAATTCTTCAAAGGAAATACTTAGACAATGAAAATCCAGATCGTATCTTATGCATTGCCAATCCCCCAAAACAGCTCACAAATTTGGCAATTTATGTTGGATGGTCGCTCTCTTATAATGGATTATTTGTCATGGAACATTCAAAATGGCAGATCCGCTCACTTTTGGTTGGATTTGCTGGATGGAGAGCCCCCTCACTTCTTTTCAGAGCTTCATGGATGCAAAGAAATTATGGAAGACTTGTGGGGTGATAAAGTGGTAGACTATACAACACAAAATGATGACTTTTCAGATTGGCATTGGCATGACTTTGGGGCGACACCTATCTCTCACAACGCCTTGTCAAAGCTTAATGAGATTTTGAGTCTCAGGATTGTTTTCCATAACGAAGAAAGAGGATGAACTTATTTGGACTAGAGACAAATCCAGGTCTTATTTTGTCAAAATGGGCCATTGGGTTCATAAAATCATGGAATACAACCTACATTAGCCTTCCAATCATTGTTGGGGTAAAATTTTTTTGCCAAAAGCTGGTGCCTTCACCTAGACTTTCTTGCACAAAGGAATCCTCATTGGATCTTTTGAATTCAATTGGTATCTCAGACCCATCTCACTGCCCGCTTTGCTTGGAAATTGAAGAATCATTTGATCATCTTCTTTTGAATCGTCCTTTTACTCTTAGTTGTTAGGTCTGGTTATTGGAGATGCTAGGCTAGTTTGGTCCTATGCTAAATGATCTTTTGGACCTCTTTTTGGGGGTGGCCATGCCTTTAAAAGTCCTTGACTTGGGGAGGCATTTGAATTGTTTGCCCATCCATGGTCATATGGCAACTTTGGAAGGAAAGAAATCGAAGGATCTTCAATGAAGTATCCTTATCTATGGAAGAAGTCACCAATAAGATCGAGGTCAAAATAAGTGAATTCCTCAATTCTCGCTTCCTTTCCTCTTATCCCAAGGACTACACTTCTTGGGATGATAGGCTACCAAAAATATGGTCCTTGTTGAAGCTTCCCCATGGCTTCTTCGCCCCACAAAAACGTGTTGCATCTTGTGAAGAACATAAAAATGTGAAATGGGTTGCCCCCTCGAGAGGAAGAATGAAATTAAACTTTGATGGAGCCTCATGAGGTAATCTCGAGACCTCAAGAATTAGGTGTATAATTAGAAATGAAATGGGAATTCTCATCTGGGCGTCTTTTGCATGCCTCTCTCAAAGCACTAACAACGAAGTTGAGTTTGAAGTATTGCTTGTAGGTGTGAAGTTATGCATCTTGAAGAAAATCAACTACGTCGATATAGGAGGGGATTCCCTACTTTGCATAAATGCAATCAAATAAAAAAAGGTGCCAAATTGGAAATTGCAAAAAACATTGGACAAGGTATGCTCTTTGCTTAATTCCATTGATTTCTCCCTATGGTATGGCTTTCGAGAATCCAACATGGCAGTGGACTTTCTTGAAAACCAAGGATGCAAATAATCTCTGCTCAAACTAATGACTGGGCTGGTTTTGATAGAATAATCAATCACAACTGCGCATTTGTTATGCTGTAGTGATTTCTTTGTTAGAATGTTATCAGATCCTGTACTCCATGGAGCTTATATTAGGGTGGTCTAGCTGTCATGGTCCCTACAGATGGAAAATAGAGTAATCCTTGAAGGCTTGCACTGTAATTGTTATCCTGAAGATGTCTTTGCTCAAATAAAAAGACTTCAAAATCTCAAGTTTGGAGTTGGAGTTGGCAATCATTGAGGTGATTGGGGTGCGACTGCTCTCAAATGGAAATATTCACAACCCCGACCTCGTCAGCGAATTCCTCACAACTTGTGTGGACTTCATGGGCCAAAAGATGTTTGCAAAACTATTGGTCCATGCATGGCTGAGGGTTGATTCGGTCAAGCAGGCTTACAAAGCAATCTCAAACTACAACAGCAAGCACTTGTGTAGAGATATTGGAGGTGTCTTCAGCTGACAGGCCATCTGAAATAGCATCAAGATAAAAGAATGCCTCAACGCCTTATGAACGGGGCTAATCTCTGGGAAATATGAAGAATTTTGGAAGCAGTAGTTAGAGAATCCAGGCCTCCCCTTAGCCTTGAACAAGCCAAACATATAGAGGAACTAAAGAAGGGTTTGTCCTTCATTTATCACCATGCCTCAACAGCCATGTAAACCTTTATATAAGGGATGTTTTTGAATTTGTATTCTATGGGAGCTGCCCCCTTGGCAGCACTTGCCTATCAAAAACAAAATAAGTGCATGTGAGAATTTGTACTAGGGAAACAAATCCAATTTGCATTTTCAGAAAAGGGACACTTACAACATTCTACTTTCATGCTGTATATACAACCACTGCCATGGAAGACAAAATTTTACAGTTAATTCTTAGGCCTTAGTCAATAGCAAAGTAAGCTTTCTGTTCATGCATACAACTGCTTCCCAGTTCACAATAAATGAAGTTATTGCATATTACATCAAACAAACCAATGACCAAGATTAAATCTATAGTGTTGCATTGCTAGTATGACTTCTCAACTGTTGATTTGAGAATTCCATCCCACTTTTCTTATCAACAGAATGCCTCCAGCGTAAATGTAATATACCCTAGAAAGTATGAAATCACTCGAAGATCCTCAGCTGTAGAAGTTATGGTACACCCTTTCTTTTCAAGAGACCAGGATTAGAGTTTATACTGAGTCGTTGATTACCCCACTGAGTCCTGCAAACCATTTTTGAAAGGTGGGAAACCTTCTGGGAATCTGGAATGTTTTCCTATCTTGGAAATTTCTGAAAACTCCTACCTGGGGCAAGAAAATTCTGGAAGCATCTCTAGATACAGAACTGCTTCTAGTACCTTCTGACCTCTTTCTAGGAGTCTTGAAACTTTTAAGCACTAGAGTTCAGTGTTTAACTGTTTTAAAAAATTTCCTTTTTCCTAAAAACTTAAACTCGACTCTAAACCTAACATTTTTTGATACTGTTGCCAGGAGGTTACAGAAGTTCCAAGTGTTTCTGGTAACATTTTTCCCTGATTCCCTTTTACCAGAGTTTTCGTTAAGAAGTATATTCCCATGTCTCAGCTGTTTCCTGCTCAGCTGTCCCTGCATCTGACTCTAATATTCAAGATGATTTGAAGTTTACCTTTTCGATTCTTGGTGCAATATGATGGCTTGTACATATTTGTGACAAGATTCAACTGTTTCTATTGTTTTTTATTGTAGGCTTGGATTCTTCTCAAGCATTTGATTCTCTATATCAAGAAGATTTGAAGCATACCTTTTCGATTTTTGGTGCAATATGATGGCTTGTATATATTTGTGACAAGATTCAACTGTTTTCTATTGTTTGTTATTGTAGGCTTGGATTCTTGTGAAGCTTTTTAGTCTCTATCTCTCAGAAAATATGATTTTGTCCTTGATTAATATCTCTAATAACTTATTGGTTGGTTTACAGATATGGACTGTTGAGGACCACCCTACGGGCACCTGCCCTTGGTTGGATGATGTATAATGTTCTTGTTAGTAACCAGAAAAGCATTGAATCACAATATAAATCCCATGTGTATGCTGATTCCAAGAACATAACTCCATCCTTAGTTGAAAGCAGGTATGCTTTGACAAAAAGGGAAGGTGCCCGCTATGCACCGGCAGCTTTCTTGACTGGCCTGCTAGATCCTGTTCAGTCAAGAGAGGAATTTTTGGCACTCTTTGCTGATCTAGAAGGCAAGGTTCCTACTATGGTTATATCAACGACAGATTCACCAAAGCGATCTAAAGCCGAGATGGAGGCTCTTAAAGGTGCCAAGGGGGTCTCTAAATTTGTAGAAGTACCAGGTGCTCTTCTTCCACAAGAGGAATATCCATCCTCTGTTTCAGTTGAACTACAAAAATTTTTAAATGAATTATAAGTAAAAGCTTTGTTGTTTAAGTTTGTGATTCTTCATAAGCTTGCCGACAAATTTTCTTATCTGTTACTTTTTACACTTGAGATAAAGGAAAATATGTACGTTGAGATCAGGTCAAAACAGCACAGGAGTCGTGCAGATCATGCATTTCAAATTGTGTATGATATTGTCGGATATAACATTAATTATCAGCTTGAAGGGTTTCTTTCCTGACCTTTGAAGTAAGTTTGGCAGAACTTATGCTCTGCACTTTAATGCAAAGAAATATGTTTTATACTTTTATTCATACCAAGATGTTATAGTTTTTTTCAAATGTAATATAGGTTTTGAATTGCCACATTCTGCCACATTCTGCCACATTCTGTTTTCTTTGGTATTAATTAGCTCTAATGTCAGTATAAAACACTGATTATGTTATGCAAAATAAATATTATACAAAGCAAATTTAATGCAGGAAGTGGAAAACGAAATAACATGCATCCAACTAACACGAGAACAATATAGAATTGAAATAGAAATTTCTTAATCAGATTGTTCTATACATAACATCTTGAGAGGGATAAATGACTGTCCAAACTTCAGTGCAAAATTACTTTGTTTATATAAAACAAGTAGGAACTTTCTCCTCTTATGCAAAAGGTTTACCCAATAACAGATTCAACTCTGTTGTGAACTAAACTTGCAGTTATATAAGGTAAATGATAAATCATGGTGAGAGTTATGCTAAACCATAGTAGCATTACACTAGACAAACCTGTGATTAACCAAGTAATCACAACTTGCCACATTTGCTGGACTGTTGTCCAAAATTTTTCCAAGTTTTTCAAGAGGTGCTTATGATTTTCTTTGTATATATATATCTTTTGTCTCATTTTTACATAGAGAGACAAAAATTACATAGCAAAGGCAGATTTAATATTTTTGGTATAGGGTTAGGGTATTCTAAATTTTCTTAAAGTTACATTTTGAATATATCTCTTAACAGTTAAATTTTAAACCACAATGAGGGTTTTTTCTTTTAGTTTATACCTAATGAAGGTTTAAGTAAAAAGGATAGGGCTGCCCCTTAAATAGCAGGTTATGCTTCATAACAGAACGACCTACTGTTTGGGGTCCAACGATATGCGTTTTAAATTAACCATCTTTGGTGAAAGTAAAATAGATTTAAAAATAAAAATCTTATGCAATTTTTTATAATGTATAACATCTGTTTTTATCTATGCCAACTATATTTGATACGAAATAACAAAATTAGTTTTTTTTTCTTACCTCAATTTTGACAATTAGTGCATTGTTGATTAGTCCCCAATTTTTGCCTAGATTTTTTGTGTTTTAAACCTAGGTCATTTGAATTCCATTTATACTTTTATGACATTGTGCCATTTGCATGTAAATGGAATCTACTGTGTTAAACTATCACTATATAGCTGAAAATTGGTGATGTTGCCTGCATTAATTGATGTAAATAGGGGTTGCTGTCAAGGACGCCTTTAATCATTTTTCAAGATTGGGAATTCCGAATTTAAAATAGACTAATGACCTGCACATACCTCTGAGATTGATACCAAGAGTCTGACTCAAGATTTGGTTATTGGGGATGCATATAAGAAGTAAGGCTCAACATGTGTTCCTGTGGTCTTGTTTATGGATCCCGATGATAGTAGGATAATAAGAAAGTTGAACTCTGTCATGTTAAGCACAAGCTGCACTTGCTTTGACAATGCATTTTTGCAAATGGGAGCTCTCTCAATAAATCACCTGATAACAATTATTACAATAGGGTAAAAATTCATTCTTAAGGTCACCGTTATGAAAATTGTATTCTCTAATTCCTGAAGCAAACAAAAGCATGTCAGGATGGACTTTCATGTTACTCTATGTTCATTATCTTACTAACTGCACTCTAAGGATGCATTAAATTTTTTTTAATGTAAATTATTGCAGAAAGGGATATGAGGAAATAAAATCATCCTTGTAATTAAGTCAAAATAGCACAAAACCAAGTTGCACTCAAACATAATACACAACAATGCAAATCTTCCAACATATCTCTATTTTTATTGTTACTAAGATTCATGGTTTGTCTATGAGAAAAAGGAAAAAGTTCTGGAGTCCCATCTTCTCTAGATTCTTGAAGAGTTGGAGGTTCCAAATGAGAAGATAAGCAATGGTGCACATCACATAAAAGATAAAAGCAACTTTTCATTTTCATATAAAGATTTAAATTGCACCTAATAGAGTTTGTCATTAAATTATAATGAAAATTAGTATGAACTCCCCCAAGCCTACTCGTAAAGGTGGACAAAAATCTTCATTTGAAGATGCCAATTGATATCTAGAACTTGGTTTTGTTGTTATTGTATGCATTGTGCTTTAAAACACATCTATTTGTTAGAGTAAAATGATATTTACCTAATAAATTATTTAGATTTTTTTTTTTAAGCTGGCTACTTAAGTTTACTTAGGCCATGTGTTTTTTATGTCATGATCTATTTTTAGTCCCGCTTATGGTTTCATCTTTGGTTGCCTTTTGCCTTTTTCTTTTTCTTTTTATAAGGATTCATTATTGTATCATTAATTGAGGATTGACCATTCATAATAATTTATGCCTTTCTGGATTAATAGCTCTTTATGATCTCCATAGGAACTCCTGATCCTTGAGAGCTATAGAGTTGAGGAATCAATTCCAACACAGTATCAAAGCTTTAGATCTATGATTCCCTCTTTTTTTTCCTTTAGAGTTTTGACTTTGAATGATCAAATGGTGCATCATGAAGCAAAACAAACATTACTATTGCATCCAAACATCAAAAAATATTAAGATATCCTATCCAAACATTGAAAATCAGAGCAAGAAAAATTTTGTAAGTTTTTTTGTTGCCATAAAATTTGAGACATTCAAATCCATACAATCATATGAATCTATATGTTGTACAAGACTGTTCATATCCCCCTTTGCCTCAAAAGTATGGTTGTTGGTTTACGTTTTTTGATAGTTACAAGTTTTATGGCTTGTATTTCTTAGTAGCAATCATTTAAAAAAAACTATGGTGAGGTTTTTTTTTAGGTAGCATTTACAAATCTTTAGTGAGTTTGAAAATTTGCGGCAACTTGTTCTTTTGGTGGCTACCCCCACCTCTTTGAGATATGGTGGGTTTATTTTGAATTGGTAGTAGTCTCTCGATTGGCCAATAGCATCACCAACCGACAACGATTGATGACCGAATCTGATTGCCTACTATTGGTTTAAAACCTAGAGGCAATAATTTTACCCACTGACGGTGACTTATACCCAATTAGTGGATTGATTGTTGCTAAACAACTTTTAGTCGCCCTTTTTTATGTTTTCCATACTTCTTAGCGGTTACCAACACATTAGGGCAATTTTACAACCTGTTTTTAATGGATAAATGAATATAATTGGAAAGTTGGTTTTGAGGACTTTTTAATGGTGAAGGTATTTTTCTCAATTTTTTTTGTTGGTATATTTTATCACCTATCAAAATCAGATATTCATTTTTGACTCTTGAGCTCATAAATTGTCTTGGACCTCCATTTTTTATGTTTCTTTAAAATATGCCCCTTAATTTTTTTTGGAATTTTCATGACACAATCAACATTATGCCAAAATGAATTAGCATTAGCTCCAAATTGAAAATCCAAATTTAAAAGATCTCAACGCCAAGAATGCACACTCAATCCCAATGAAGGAGAGGTGTTGTCATATGGTGGAGAAAACTAAGCAATAACTGCAATGAAATTACAATTGAATGGAGCTAGGCGGTGAACCAACCATGAAAGAATTCTGCACTTCCACTAAATCAGTGGGGGGAAAGAGATTACAAAACAAACTAATTCATCCGTTGCGGCGGGCATCCACTCGTGAGTGGGGATTCACCACTTTTCAGTGGGTATAAATGAGAGATTAACAAATTCTTTTTCCACACTAGCGGTAAACCATCCAGGGGTTACAATGTGAGAATTAAACACAAGTAAAGCAATAAGAATGACTAAAACAATACTACTATTTTTAGTCTTACAATGTAAAGAACTACTGCAAATTACAAGTGATTACAATATAATCAATGCACAAAGAAATATATGAATTTCCCCTCAAGAATCGCTCAATTAATGAAGTAATGAACTGAAACCAAAGACTGAAATAAATCTGATATAAAATCTGCAAAACTGGAAGTCTGAACCAACAAACATCATAACACCAAAATTCATAAAACTCTTACCACACTTCAAAACTTGAACCAAATTGAAAGTGCATCACCTTTAGAGCTAGACGACCTTGAAACAAGCAATTTTCAACCTTCAAACTCAGCAAATCCAACCAACATGTTTTCCAAGGCAAAGATGAATGGTACGGCCCTAGGAGAGGGTCGACCTCTCTTATAAAATTAGCCACTTCATATTAAATTCTGAAATTGCACCCAAAGGGGCGCCTCTAGCATACTAATTGAAGGAGTCAATACCCATGTGCAAATAAAAATCACCCTTAAAGCTGTATACAAAAACACCTTTTAGCCTAGTGTAAACCAACAACACCAAAATCTGAAAAAAAATCAAATTCTCCAACTATGAAGCTCAATGTGCACTTCTGGATGAAGCAGACTCTCAATCCACCATCTATGGAACCATAGTTTTAGGCCCGAAGAGGAGTCAAATTGCTAAGCTTCCCCTTAGCCGGGTTCTGAAATTCAATCCAACAACATTTTGTTATAATTTTCCAAAGATGATCAAATGCTGGAGCAAGGCTTGCTTTTATAACTTTTGGGGTGACTGTTGGCTTTCCATCTTCCTCCAAAAGGGACGTCCATTTCACTTTTGAAATATTTTAATTTTTTAAAACATTAAATTCACCTTTCTAGGCGTCCAAGACTTGAGGAGAAATATTTACTTTAGAAATATTTAAATAATCTCTCAATGAGGAGTACACCCTCAAAGTTCCCCTTTTAAAACAACTTTAACTCATTAATCTAGGCCATGGGGCCTAAAATAAATTTTAAAACATTAATAACTTAAAATAAATCATTTCGTCAAAAATGATCCTCAAAATGCTGAAAGCCAAATGTGCTCCAAACTGCACTGCCGAAATGGAAATTGAGCTGACTGTTGATGCTACTGCCCAAGATGGCACTACCAGAAATAAAACTTACTAAAAATAGTAAATTCTGAAAAGTTTCCCAATGCCTTTACATGCCATACCACTGTGAAGCTCTCTAAAAACCCAGAAAGAATCCGCAATCCAAAACTCGAAACTCCAATGTGCAAAGCATAAAAAAAGCTTTAGAACCCCTACAAGATAGGAAACCCTAATTTTACCTTTGACGAGCCTACGGGCTTTCGGAAATAGGCTATCAGTCACTGAAGGGTGTAAAGCTAAAATGGGGACATTATAGTCCGCCTTTCCCAAAATTTCTTGTCCTCAAGCAATTGCAATGTTGCCCAAAAACATCATGCTAAACCAAATTGAAACTGAATATGATCCTTGGGTCCCAAATCAACCTAGGAGAAGGATAACACCAACGAATATAAGCACTGCATTGCTGGATGCCAATACAAGAGGCCTCTTAATTAAAACTAAACCGAAACACCATGGAAGAAAACTTCGAAAGACCAACATTGGCTTCATCATCTTCAGTTGTTGAATAGCAAACCCAAGTGATACTAGGATTCCAAATCATCTTCAGGAACACTGTTCCTTTAATTCGTTGCGCTACTCTAATTAAAACATCTGAATACTAAAAGTGGAGCAACATGTCACAATCCATAAAAGTCAATACATCAAACATGTCAGTGCCCGGGTCCCATATCAGTTTGTAGGACCTCCAAACCTTGCTGTCATAATTCTGATTAGCAACAAAATTTTTCTTAAACAAGTCACTAGACCAATGCCAAACAAAGAACCAAGCTCCACACTCCATCTCAATCCAAAAGGATATACAATCATTGAAAAAACTCTAAAAAATCTTCACATTTTTCACTTCAAGAACCTCAAATTGACAAATCGAATGAGCTAATAACTCGCTGCCCCAAACAGTAATGTATGAGTTGGTACCAAGAAATCCACTGTCGATTATCAATGAACTACCCATACCTAAGTTTTGACCATACTGAATCAATCCCTTGCTCATTTGAAGCTGGAATTCAATCCAAAGAGATGATGGAGAGATCTGAAAATGAATAAACCAGCTTCCTAACAGGTCTGGAATAAACACTTAGGATCTGATTTTTGGAAAATCAACATCCATGAAGACAAGCAACATTTGCAACCTAAGAATATTTCATCAAAACTGACATGACGACTCATGAAAAAAGCTGGTGGCACCTTCAACAAGGGTCCCCATGCCACCACAAACCAACTTCTGATCGTATTTCCTTCCCAAAACACCAATTTATGATAAAAAAATAAAGAACCAATGACAGAAAAAGGAGGTAGCAAACATAAAACTGAAATTTTGACACTTATCTCTCCATCCAACCTTCTTTTTATGTATTCCATTCTTCATAAGAATATACTTGAGATCCCAAATATTGATTTTCAATTGAAGACATTTCCCAACACATAAGCAAATGGTCACAACTACATTTTGAATATCATATGCTGGTTTATCCCCCATAAAATTAACAGTATTACCTTCTTGCCAAGTAATGCCAGAATCCCAAACTAATAGCCATGAAGAACCACTTCTCAAATGGAGAACTGCTCTTACATGAATCCTCTGATTTGCTCGTTCCATCTGAATTGATGCTTCTTGAATCTCCAAGAAATAATCAACCACCCTATGTTTGTTGAAGAAATAGAATCCAAAATCTTGTGACATGATTTCTTGGAAAGATTCTGCGAATCCTTCATCAAATACAATTCTGAAATCAATCACTCTAAGAGAAGATGAAGATGTACCAAAATCTAACAAGAGCCTCACAAGCATCCTCATCAAAAAATGAATAAAACCTTCATCAACATGCCCATCAACTCTTTGTTGATGAACAATAAGAATGTCTTCATTTCTTTGTGATCCAAGAGTTACCATTTCTTGCTAAATGGGTGCACTAGGAGCAGCAGTAGATTAAACTTCATTAAACTCTCGTATCAACTCTCCAATGTTGGAAGACAAACTCAAATCTCCTCCTTCAGTAATCTCTGAAGCAATTCCTTCTTCACTATCAAAAAGAGGATTTACATAAACCTTATTAGCACATTCTTCATACAAAAAATTGTCAAAATCCCGAAAAACTTGTTGATGAGAATTTGAATGCTTTGATCTCTCAGGACAACATTCTGAATCATATGTTTCTTGTATGAGATCCAACTCATCAAGAATTTTCTGAAGCTCCTCTTCTCTTCTTTTGTTTTCTTGCTACCATGAATATTGAACAACAACAATCTGATTTTCTGCTTCAATTAGAGTCTCATGCACTTCTTGCGACTTTGCTTTGGTAAGCTCATTCCACTCCAATGCCTTGTCAACAATATTAGCCACTATGGCTTTGTCACAAATGATGTGCAAAAGACTAGATTTAATTTCCTCTAAGGCAATTTTAATGGACTTCATATCATCAATAGAAATGCAACAAACAACTTCTCCCCTAGTCACATCATGAACCAAATGTTCTACTTGCCTATGAATTCTATCAAGTTTTGACAAAACTTGAATACCATTATCAACAATGTGTGAACTTGAGCTGCAATCATTATATGCGGGTTGCGATGGTGTAGATCAGTCTTGATGGATAAAGATTTCAAAGATCATTTGAGCTGTACTTTTCAATTTGTCTCACATGTGATGAACATTATTCATCATTTCATCCATAGTGCGATCCAAATCCTTAGCCTTCTGCCTTAGTTTGGCTTCAGGTGAAGAGAAATCTGCCTTATAACTACTAGAAACTTCACCTTCCATGTTGTCTTCTACGCATGATTCAACGAAGTTAGTCAAATCAGCTTTGAAGTGGGAAGTGACTACTACTTCCTCTATCTCTTTCTCCTCTTTAGCTTGAATTTCAAACCAACATTCTTCGGAATTGTGAAAAAGTAATTCGCTGATTGAACACATAACTCCTTCTAACCGAACTCCTCCTTCATTTGGATCTGCACATATGGCTTCATGCATCTCCATTTCAACTTTTGTTTCCAAAAGTTCTTTCTTTGAATCTTCAACATGAGGCTTGTTAACACAAGTCAACTCATTGTTCTCCTCTATAGAAAACAAGAATACCTCACTAGTCTTCAAAGCTTCCACTGTCACATTACATTCTTCTACAAAATGCTTGGATGAGTTTAAATCCATAGATACCCCTTGAACTGTTGCTATGAATTCAAAGGGATTCCAACTTTCATCCTCCTCTTCAACCTTAGAAATCTCCTCGTTTTCGACAATCTTCTTCATGAATGGTTTCAACTTATCTTCACATTGACTAAAAATTTCTTTGACTAACAAATCAGCAGTAGGAGAAATTTTCTCTTCACATTTATAAGCATCCAAGAGAAGAGTTTGGACACTTTCAGGAAGACTATCAGCTTCTTTAATTGTAGAAATTAGAACATTCATGACAGCTGCAAGCATACCCTCTTCTTGCTCAGTCCAGGTCGAGGTGAAAAGATAATTAAACAAGTGATAAATCTGATTCTCCATCTCGAATTCTATCAATAAGATGCAAGCACTAACTTCAAAAAATGTCTTTAAAACAACCGCTCTTCTTGAAAACAAGCTACTACAAGTTTCATCCAAATCTTGAAAACTTTCTATTATCATATTTAATATGATATTCATAGTTTCATCATCATAGGGCAACTGGGGAATTACAATTCTTATTATCTCCATGAAACAAGAAGAAATCAGCAGCTTGGTTTCTTCATCAGGATGCCCCAACCAATAGGGCTGATTCAAAAAATTCAATGTAGGTGCTAAAGCCAACTACATTTCCTCTGAAGGTGATGGCTTCACTTGTCTCAAACATTGTTCTAACAAATGAAGAATGTTCTCTTCATTTTCTCTTGACTGAAATTCTTTGCCAAGTCTCTTTCCAACCATAAAGAGAGTCTTTGCCAACTTCATCTCTTCTTCATTAGCCATGCTTAACTGCCAACTTCTGGATACCACAAGGAGCTGGACTAGAATCTGTTTTGACTTTGGGAGTGATACCAGATATCACTATCATTCATCTGCCTAAACATGAAGCACTGATCCACAAGATGGTAGGATCTTCTGCTCTGATACCACTGAAATATGCCCCTTAATTTTTTTTGGAATTTTTACGACACAATCAACATTACGCCAAATGAATTAGCGTTAGCTCCAAATTGAAAATCCAAATTTAAAAGATCTCAACGCCAAGAATGCACACTCAATCCCAATGAAGGAGAGGTGTTGTCATATGGCGGAGAAAACTAAGTAATAACTGAAATGAAATTACAATTGAATGGAGCTGGGCGGTGAACCAACCATGAAAGAATTCCGCACTTCCACTAAATCAGTGGGGGGAAAGAGATTACAAAACAAACTAATTCATCCGCTGCGGTGGGCATCCACTTGTGAGTGGGGATTCACCACTTCTCAGTGGGTATAAATGAGAGATTAACAAGTTCTTTTTCCACACTAGCGGTAAACCATCCAGGGGTTACAATGTGAGAATTAAACACAAGTAGTAAGAATGACTAAAACAATACTAATGTTTTCAATCTTACAATGTAAAGAACTACTACAAATTACAAGTGATTACAATAGAATCAATGCACAAAGAAATATATGAATTTCCCCTCAAGAATCTCTCAATTAATGAAGTAATGAACTGAAACCAAAGACTGAAATAAATCTGATATAAAATCTACAAAACTGGAAGTCTGAACCAACAAACATCATCACACTAAAATTGATAAAACTCTTACCACACTTCAAAACTTGAACCAAACTGAAAGTGCATCACCTTTAGAGCTAGATGACCTTGAAACAAGCAATTTTTAACCTTCAAACTTAGCAAATCCAACCAACACGTTTTCCAAGGAAAAGATGAATGGTACGGCCCTAGGAGAGGGTCGACCTCTCATAAAATTAGCCACTTCATATTAAATTATGAAATTGCACCCAAAGGGGAACCTCTAGCATACTAATTGAAGGAGTCAATACCCATGTGCAAATAAAAATCACCCTTAAAGCTGTATACAAAAACGCCTTTCAGCCTAGTGTAAACCAGCAAAACCAAAATCTGAAAAAAAATCAAATTCTCCAACTATGAAGCTCAATGTGCACTTTTGGATGAAGCACACTCTCAATCCACCATCTAGGGAACCATAGTTTTAGGCCCGAAGAGTGGAGTCAAATTGCTAAGCTTCCCCTTAGTCAGGTTCTAAATTCAATCCAATAGCGTTTTGTTATAATTTTCCAAAGATGATCAAATGCTTGAGCAAGGCTTGCTTTTATAAATTTTGGGGTGATTGTGGGCTTTCCATCTTCCTCCAAAAGGGACGTCCATTTCACTTTTGAAATATTTTAATTTTTTAAAACATTAAATTCACCTTTCTAGGCATCCAAGACTTAAGGAGAAATATTTAAATAATCTCTCAATGAGGCATCCACCCTCAAAGGTCCCCTTTTAAAACAACTTTAACTCATTAATCTAGGCCATGGGGCCTAAAATGAATTTTAAAACATTAATGACTTAAAATAAATCATTTCACCAAAAATGAGCCTCAAAATGTTGAAAGCCAAATGTGCTCCAAACTGCACTGCCCGAAATGGAAACTGAGCTGACTGTTGATGCTACTGCCCAAGATGGCATTTGCCAGAAATATAACTTACTAAAAATAGTAAATTCTAAAAAGTTTCCAAATGCCTTTGCATGCCATACTACTGCGAAGCTCTCTGAAACCTAGAAAGAATCCGCAATCCAAAACTCGAAAGTCCAATGTGCAAACCATCAAAAAAGCTTCAAAACCCCTACAAGATAGAAAACCCTAATTTTACCTCTGACGAGCCTACCGACTTCCGGAAATAGGCTATCAGTCACTGAAGGGCATAAAGCTAAAATGGGGACATTACATTCTTGTAGTGTTGGAAAGGTATTTCAAAGCTCTTCATACCCATCTATGCATTTTTTTTAAAATTTGCCTCATTTATCTTTTATTTAGTTTGTCGTTATTTCACATTTTGGTTGATTACTTAAATAATTTGGCACTTGAAAAAGTTCTATCTACGTGAGATGACTTCATTTGAGTTGTTTTATGTATAATTCTAGCATGTAATCTCTTTTGGGAATTGTAAGCATCTATTTAGTATATTTTTTCGTTTGTAGACACACTGAGATAAAGTGCCATTATTGCACATGCATTTTGGGGATTTTACATATCATGTTGTGTTTTTCTTGGGTAGTCATATTGCTTTATAAACTGCCATGGGTTTTTTTGTGTTTGATTTGTTATTTGCAATCACAATCTTTTCTACCTTCATATGTGTGTGCCTTGTTTTGCACTCTTTTATTTGTAGGGACTATCTTGTGCAGATTTTGATAATGTCTTTTCTCCTTCATGCACTACATTATGACACACAATTTCAGTGGACTTTTCATCCCTCTCCCTTGCCAATATTATTGGGGGTTTCATATTGTTGTGCTAGTACTTCTTTGATTTTGATTTGGAGTGAGCTATGCATCTAGTTTTTGTTCCTATGTATTAAGCAAACACAATGATTGGTTAACCATGCACTTTGGTGAGATGGAACACATACCATATAGATAATATTGCATTCATTTTTGTGGATGACATTTTGTTTTACATATCATGACTGTTTTTTATATTTTCGTCATATTGCTTTTTTAAGCCATTGGGTGTTTTTTGTGTTTGATTTGTTATTTGCAATCACACTGTGTGTGCCTTGTTTTGCACTGTAGGGACTAAGATTTTGATAATGTGCACTACATTATGTTGTGGACTTTTCATCCCTCTCCCTTGCCAATATTATTGGGGGTTTCATATTGTTGTGCTAGTACTTCTTTGATTTTGATTTGGAGTGAGCTATGCATCTAGTTTTTGTTCCTATGTGCAAACACAATGATTGGTTAACCATGCACTTTGGTGAGATGGAACACATACCATATAGATAATATTGCATTCCTACCTTCCATCCTTGGTTGATCAATTTCTTTAGACTATTATCACTTATATTTTTGATTTTTATTTTGCATTGAGTAGATCACTTGAGATTCCATCTATATCACTGTCAAATTTTGCTAAGTAAATCATTTTTCTAGTGTGTCACTCATTATTTGATTAAGGATTCTTTTATATTCTTCTTCTTTCATTTGATTAAATGAGATCTGAATCTATTTGAATCTATAATTGTTCATTAATTCTCCCTTTTAAGTTTAAATGTAGTCTCAATTATTTAATTATTTTAAATCATCTAAATTCCCCATTATCATTGCACATTATTACATATAGATAATCTTAGATTATTGGTGGATTGATCCACTTTGATTCAATTGTGATCAAATGGTTAAGTTGCAAATTATTTGATTAAATAATGCAATTATTTGATTAAATCAGCTCGAGTTGTCTAGTTAGGTTTGCAAATCTCTAAGGTTTGAATCTCACAGTGGATAGTGGGATTGCCGCAGGGAGAAAGCGACAAGGGGGTCAACAAAGGCAGTAGCGGCAGTGGATATGGTGGTGACGATAGTGGATATGGTGGTGGTGGTAGTGGTGGTTATGGTGGTGGCTGTTAAATGGAGATATCGGGGATGAGGTCCCCCGTATGTGGCCTCACTGGTTCATAGCTCCAATCAAAAGTGTAGGGTGTTTCCCCTTAGCAGTGATTTACCGAACAAAAAAAAAATCTTAGTTATTTAATTGAATAATATCTTTTAATTCGTCCAATTTCTCCCACTTGCATCTTCTATTTCAAATTTAAACATTTTCCTCAAATATGGAAATATCTTGCACATTCGTCCTAATTTTAAGGATTTATGTTTCTTGAGATTAATTGCAACCCTTGATTAATTTTATCAATCCATGTGATCTTTCAATCTCATCCATGGATTTGATCCTTGATCCATGTCATTCTCTCTCATTCATTTCTATCCCTGAATTTACCAAATTGATCCTAGCTATTGGTTCACCTAAAAATCCTATAAATAGCCCTCATTTTATGAGTAATTCATCCACAAGCATTTAGAGAAAATAGACTATAGCCATTCTCATATCCATTTTGAGAGCATTTTACATCCATTTTCATCCATTTCTCCATTAAAGCATCACTTCAAAGCTTGCTTCAACAATAGGATTAGGAAAGGGCTGATCATTCCACATCAATTCAACATTAATCCCCCAATGGGATGAGGTTGTTGAATGAACAAGACAATTGAGAGGGGGGGTGAATCAGTTGTATCTAATCATAACATCAAAAACCCTAAATAGTAATTAGATCCACATGCATTCAATAAACCCTTATTATGTTAATGTGATTAATCATGAAATGCAAATAACAAAAATTGAAATAGCAACACCATACACAAGAGAACACCATATTTACGTGGAAAACCCAATGAGGTAAAAACCACAGTGAGGATTAGCTCACAATATAAGTAATTGCAAAACCGGTACAAAGAGGCTCACTGCCAGAATAGGACACACTGTCCAAAAAGGCTCACAACTAGGGCTCACTGCCACAAAAAGAACAAGAATATAGAAGATAAATGTTACATAGAGAATACTTGAACTCAATGCAACAAGGAATCCACCACAATGCTCCAACACTTTCACAATCTTGTTTGAAAGATTTCAGACACCTTCGACTCACTACATTTAGGAATCCAATACTTTAAAGTTCACACTGCTCTACTCAAATTCGCATCACACACATCACTTGCATTGACCTCACATCTATCTAGCTTCTTTGTTCATTCTTACTCAACTCACAACAAATCCACTCTTATTTATATCAACCTCAACCTTAAACATCTTCTCCAAGGTCAGCATTCTATCCGTTGTATTTACAAATTCAAATTAGGTTGGCACCTAGTCATTCCCGTGGTGGATAGGAATGAAAAGGGGATCAAAACAACAATTAATCGAGACCTAAAATTAATTCTCACATGCCACACTACACATCCCTTAATACTTGAACATTTTTTAATGTAGTATAGACACCAGGTCGACCATTACCTGTGAAAACACATTAAACATTAAGTACACGTGCTTCTAAAACATCTGATACATCTAACCATGAATCCTCTTGACACAAGCAAGAGAACAAAACCATTAACTCTCCTTCAAAACCACAAGTCTTGTAAAGCAACTGTGAAGAAATGTGGAGCAGATACATTTCTCCCCCAACACCTCTGTTCAACACTGCAAAACCAATTCTCCTATTGGTAAACACAACTTCCTCTCTCCAACGATCGAGAACCCAAAATTTTGAATATAGCAACCTCTAACAACCTCAAACAACATACTAAATCCGGACATACATAACATCAATATAGAAGAAACGCGAAGCACGATCCTGAGCACATTCTAAACACTTGCACAATACTATTTTTTCTGTTTATCAAATTTTCTCAAAAAGCATTTGGAAATCAAGTACCAGAGACATCATATCAACTTATTACTTCATTCCAACTCATCTCTAGACACTACAAAAAAGATAGCTCCATGTACTCGCAACACTTCCTCAATATCTCAACTACTCATGCACAACCTGCAACAACCTGTTTTCCTCTTTTCTGCAATTTTTTCAATATCCTCAACACTTTCATCATGCAACAACTTCCTTAACACACAAATGACATCAATGACAACACTAGTCAGTAGACATCTTGTTGAAATCAATGAAAACACCTTCATGCTTGCAACAATCTCCCCCTTTGTCATTGATGGCAACACATGATGCGAAAAACCATCAAAGACAACACAATAGCTTTGAACGCACTTTATTTTCTCCCCTTGAATGATTTGACAATATACACAACTTCTTCCATTGATACCTTGCACTTTTTCACATGATACTTTCTCCCCCTTTGACATCAATGGAAAAGGATAAAAGTTTTGCATTATTCTCCCCCTTTGACACTAAACCAAAATACTTGCTCTGAATACTCCCCCTTAGGAGTATAACCAATCAAATTAGCAACTCAATGACAACACATGAAACTACCTAATGGACCCCTGAGAAGTAGCCACCAACATCAGTCCAGACAAGGAATAGATCCATAGATCCACTGGATTGATGCATCTCCATATGCATCTTGTTCAACGAAGGAGGGGTAATAACCCCCAACCTCTCCTGAAGATACTCAAAAGTATCCTTAGGAAGAGCCTTAGTAAATATGTCATCAATTTGATCCTTTGTAGGTACATTCTCAAGTTTCACCTCATTCTCCATAACCTTCTCTCTCAAAAAGTGATACCTAATAGATACATGCTTTGTCCTTGAATGCATCATCAGATTCTTTGAAATGTTAATTGCACTTGTATTGTCACAAAAGATAGATATAGGCTCGTTATATACAACTTTGATAGCCTTCAATGTTTGCCTCATCCATAATACCTATGTACAACATGATGTTGCAATATATTCAGCCTTTGCAGTAGACAAATAAACTGAATCCTGCTTCTTGCTCAACCATGACACTAATCTACATCCAAGAAAGAATGCATCACCACTTGTACTTTTCCTGTCATCAACACAACTAGCCCAATCTGCATCTGTATAAACACTTAATGTGAAATCAGTATCCTTAGGATACCATAAGCCATAATCTGGAGTGCTTCTTAAATATTGGAATATCCTATTTACTGTTGCTACATGTGTTTCTTTAGTATCTTCTTGAAATCTAGCCACAAGACAAACTGCATGCATGATATCCAGTCTAATAGCAGATAGATATAGTAGTCCACCAATCATAGATCTATATGTGCTCTGATGAGCCTTAGGTGAATCATCGCCTTTGCTCAATTTACAACCAGTCACCATAGGAGTGCATACCGGTTTGGAGTCATCCATTCCAAACTTCAACATCTCTCTGACATACTTAGATTGTGAAATGAAAATCCCTTTATCTGTTTGATTAATTTGTAGCCCAAGGAAGAAATTCATCTCCCCAAACATTGACATTTCAAACTCTTTATGCATCTCTTTAGCAAATTTCTTACACATATCTTCATTTCCACCAAAGATAATATCATCCACATATACAACCACTATCAAGATTTTATCTTCCTCAATTTTGAAATAAAGATTACTATCTGCGGTGCCCTTAGTGAATCCTTGTTGTATCAAATATGTGTCCAATCTTGCATACCAAGCTCTAGGAGCTTGCTTCAACCCATGTAGTTCCTTCTTCAATTTACATACCATATCTGGTTGACTTGATAACTGAAATCCTTCTGATTGTTCCATGTAAATTTTTTCCAATTCACCATTCAAAAAAGTAGAATTCACATCCATCTGATAAACTTTAAAGTCCTTGTATGCCACGAGTGCCAAAAGCATTCTGATAGCTTCCATCCTAGCCACATGAGCAAATGTATCCTCAAAGTCTATTCCTTCCACTTGTGAGTAACCCTTACACACAAGTCTTTCCTTATTCCTTACCACTTCTCCATTCTCATTCAACTTATTTTTGAACACCCACTTAGTTCCAATTATATTCTTGTTTGCTGGTCTAGGAACCCATTCCTAAGTATGATTTTTCTCAATTTGCTTAAGTTCTTTCATTGCCTTCATCCAATGTTCATCCTTGCATGCTTCACTCACTGTTTTAGGTTCAAATTTAGAAAATAAACATGGATTTACCTCAACTTCAGTAGCTTTGCTTATTGTCAATACACCTTTCCTTTTTCTCCAATGATTTATTCTTCAGAATGATTATTTTGCACATACTTAGGGATCTTAGGGATCTTCTTTGGAGCTTATTCCTCTTCATCAACTTTTTCTTGTACTACTTCTTTGCAATCAGGTTCATCTAACACATATCCATCCACTGCAATTGAATTTTGCAAGTTTTCATCAACTTTAACATTTGCACTTTCAACTATATTTCTCAGTCCTTTATTGTAACATCTATAAGATTTGCTTTTAGTAGAATATTCAAGGAAGATACCTTCATCAAACCTTGCATCAAACTTTCCTAAGTTGTCTTCTTCTCTTTTGATATAACATTTGCTTCCAAATATTCTAAATTACTTCACAGTAGGAATCCTTCCAAACCATAACTCATAGGGAGTTTGTGTTGTTAGCTTTGGCTTGTACTTTGTTAAGTATGTAAACAACAATATGAATTGCTTCTCTTTGGTAGACTTCTGATAGATTTTCCTCTTTCATCATAGTCCTAGTGGCTTCTTGAATTGTTCGAATTTTCCTCTCAACCACTCCATTATGCTGAGGAGTTCTAGGGGAAGACAAATGCCTCTTTATTCCACGAAATTCACAAAACTTGTTGAACTCATTGGAGGTGAATTCACCATCTCTTCTAGACCTCAAACACTTGATTTTCATATCCATTTCATTTTGTGCAAACCCTTTTCCTAGTACCTGCAAAACAACATGAGTAAACAAGTTAAACAAGGATTTGCAAGCTAAAACAAGGATTCCCATGAAATCCATTTGCAAGTTCAAAATAGGAAAGAAAATGATGAAGAACACAACATAAATGACAAAACTAAATTGAATCCTAATTTAAATAGCAAACACATGATCCCATGGGGGAATTGGTGCCAATTTGATGTGAAAATTGGCCCTTTCCCAATTCCTATGATGAAATCTTGATATGTTGAAGATGATATTGATCCACTTTGATGAAAGATGAGAACTCCAAGCCAAATCTGCAAAAGCCTAGCTAAGAATTCAATGATGGATGAAATTCAAGAGATATTTGAGCATGGTAACTTTGCTTGGATTGTGGATGATAAATGAGGATATGAGCATTTTATTTATAGGATTTCAAGATGGATGAATGTCCAAATTTGAGCAATGTGGTACTAACATTCATCCAATGGCAAGGTGCCACTTGTCAACATTTGATAGGATGAAGGTTGAGCACATTTTGATCCATGTGCAAGTTTGAAATTTGAATTTGATGAGATGACATGTTTAGGGGGATGAAAGATGAGTTAAATTCCAAGTGGGAGACATGTAAGAGACAATGTAAGAGATTTAAATGCTTTGTTGGATGGACAAGTCAATTTGGGGGGAGATTTCAAATTTGAGGAATATTCCCACTTGGATGCCTTTTTTGAATGAAAATAGGTGATTTATAAAACAATTAAATTGATTTTCATGTGCAAGTTGCAAAATCTAGAGGATTTGAGTGATTAGGATTAGCATTGATCATGATTTGATTAATTTAAATGATGTTAGTTGATTTGACCATTTTGACTTAGATTTTAGGATTTAAATAACTCAAAATGAGAAAAGAATGATTTAGGCTTAGTTAAATAAATATTTTTGATTTATTTAACCAAAGGGGGTGATGTTAGATTAAATTAGATAAATGTTTGATTTATTTAATTTAATTAGATGAACTTTGAGATTTAATCAAATAATATGGATTATTTAATTAAATCAAAGATAGGAAGATGAAGTGACCTAGCTAATTACACAAAGACAATGATTTAGTTAAATCAAGGGATTTATTTAATTAAAAGGAGAATTATGATGAATTTAATCAAATAAGGCTATTTGATTACATGGTTAGATAGAGGGATAATTCAGGATGAGGCGATGTTAGTAGATCAGGATCGAGTGTGTGATATCAATCTGATATTTTTGATGTCTACACATTTTAACCATAGCTTTATATGCCTTGAATTTATCTAGTGCATCAAATTTTTCTCTAAGAAAAGTAAACCATGTCATTCTAGAATAATCATCAATCAAAAGCATAAAATACCTGTCACCTTGTAGACCTCTCACTCTTGTAGGAACACAAATATTTGTATGAATTAATTCCTATAGTCTAGTAGCACATTGTTCCTTTCCCTTGAAACTAATCCTTACTTGCTTTCCAAACTGACAATCTCTGCATACAACATTGATAGGATTTGTGATTCTTGGCAGGTCTCTCACTGCATGAATTGAACTAATTGTCACCAAATTATCACAATTCATATGACACATCCTCTGGTGCCATAACCAACTAGCACTAATCTGTGACATAAAGAAATGACCATCAACACCCTTAAGCTGATAAATGTTTCCATCTGTTCTCTTACCAGTAGCAATCACAATTCTGGGCCCTTTTCTAATCTCACATGTTTCAACGCAAGATTATATCCCTTGCTACACATTTGTCCAACACTCAAAAGGTTATTCCTTAAACCCTTAACATAGTAAAAATTATCAGTGTTATGCTTGCCATCAAAACTAATTGAACCTATTCCACAAATCTAAGCTCTTGAATCATCTCCAAATTTAACTAGACCTCCATCATATTTTTCAAGTTTAACGAACTTACTCTTGTCTTCAGTCATGTGATTAGAGTAGCCACTGTCAATAACCCAATAATTCTTATCCTCTTTAACATGAAAAGCAGATACCAAAGTACCTTCAACCTTATCCTTCTTCTTTAGAATAATTCCTTCACACAACTTTCAGAGTTAGTAGAACTAGGTTCTTCTTTTATAGCCAAGAACAAGCATTCATTGTCATCAAAGTCTCCATAATTAGGTTCATCATAAAAAATACCAACATATTCTCTAACATAGTAAGCTTTCTTAATCATCTTTCATTTATTCTCCTTACTCTTATTGTTTATAACTCTCTTTGGACATCTAGAAGCATAATGACCTATATCACCATAGCTAAAAAATTTGAAACGTAATTTACCTTTGTACTTACCGCTGCCCTTCTTCATTCTTCTCATGAAATTAGCTTCCACATCATCAAGATCTTCCTTATTTGAATCTTCAACCTTTTCTGATACTCAAGTTTTGAAAGCAGCCTCTATAGCAATACCATTTTTCAAACCCTTTTTCCTCATTTCAAAAGAAGTTAGTGTACCAATCATATGATCTCTAGAGCAAGTATCAAGATTTGCAATTTCCTCAATAGCAAACAACATTTCACTATAAGAATCAAGAAGAGATCTGAGAACTTTCTTTACAACTTTAGATTCTTTGACTTGTGCACCAAGACCTCTCATTGTGCTCACTAGCTCATCAACTCTCTGCATGTAGATTTTGATTGTTTCATCTTTAGACATATGTAGGGTCTCAAATTGTGCCTTCAAATTCTAAAAAATTTCTTGTTTGAATTTTTCATCTCCTTCATAAATGCTTTCTAGCTTTTCCCAAACCTCTTTAGCAGTCTTCAAACTCATAAATTTTACTAATTTAGTATATGAAAGACTATTCACAATAATAAATCTTTCCTTAGCATTGATTTGATCCGCCTTGATCTTTGTACTTGTACATGGACCATTTGCAGGTGGAGTATATGTAGTTTGATAAGCCTTTTCAACCTCAAATCCCTGCGTTGCCAGATATTCTTCCATCTTTGTCTTTCAGAATGCATAATTTGTGCCATTGAATCTAGGGCATTCCAAAGAAACCTTGTTTTCCATCTCAGATCTACCTCAAGTGGTTAAGCTCTTCTCTAAGGACCCTTTCTCTGATACCAATTGTTGAATGAGCAAGACAATTGAGAGTGGGGGGGTGAATTAGTTGTATCTAATCAAAACTCAAAAACCCTCAATAGTAATTAGATCCACATGCATTCAATAAACCCTTATTCTATTAATATGATTAATCATGAAATGCAAATAACAAAAACTAAAATAGCAACACCATACACAAGAGAACACCAGATTTACGTGGAAAACCCAATGAGGGAAAAACCACGGTGAGGATTTGCTCACAATATAAGTAATTGCAAAACTGGTACAAAGAGGCTCATTTCCAAAATAGGACACACTGTCCAAAAAGGCTCACAACCACATAAAGAACAAGAAGATAAAAGAGAAATGTTACACAGAGAACACTTTCTCAATGCAACAAGGAATCCACCACAATGCTCCAACACTTTAACAGTCTTGTTTGAAAGATTTCAGACACCTTTGGCTCACTGCATTTAGGAATCCAATACTTTGAAGTTCACACTGATTTGCTCAAATTCACATCACACACATAACTTCCATTGACCTCGCATATATATCCTACTTCTTTGTTCATTCTCACTCAACTCACAACAAATACACTCTTATTTATATCAACCTCAACCTTAAACATCATCTCCAAGGTCGGCATTCTATCTATTGTATTTACAAATTCAAATTAGGACGACACCTAAACATTCCCACGGTAGATAGGAATGAAAAGGGGACCAGAACAACACTTAATCGAGACCCAAAATTAAGTCTCACATGCCACACTATGCATCCATTAATACTTGAACATTTTTGAATGTAGTGTAGACACCAAGTTGTCTTTGTTACCCATGAAAACACATTAAACATTAAGTACATGCTTCTCAAATTTTTGATACACCTAACCACAAATCCTCTTGACACAAGCAAGAGAACAACACCATTAACTCTCCTTCAAACCACAAGTCCTAAAAAGCAACTGTGGAGACATGTGGAGCAAATACATTTCTCCCCAACACCTCTGTTCAACATTGCAAAACCAATTCTCATACTAGTAAACACAACTTCCTCTTAGAAACAATTGAGAGCCCAAAATTATGAATATAGAAACCTATGATAACCTCGAACAACATACTAAATCCGCACATGCATAACATCAATATAGAAGAAACATGGAGCACGATCTAGAGCACATTCTAAACACTTGCACAATACTATTTTCTTTGTTTATCAAATTTTCTCAAAAGCACTTGGAAATCAAGTACCAAAGACATCATCTCAGGTCATTACTTCATTCCAACTCATCTCCAAACATTGCAACAAAGATAGCTCCATGTACTCACAACAGTTCCTCAATATCTCAACTACACATGCACAACCTAAAACAACCTATTTTCCTCTTTTTTACAATTTCCTCAATATTTTCATAATGCAACAACTTCCATAACACACAAATGACATCAATGACAACACCAGTCAGTAGAAATCCTTTTGACATCAATGAAAACACCGGTCAGTAGACATCTTGTTGACATCAATGACAACACCAGTTAGTAGACATCTTGTTGACATCAATGACAACACCAGTCAGTAGACATCTTGTTGACATCAATGACAACACCTTCATGCTTGCAACAGAGGTTTGAGTGTTAATTAGGTTTTCATTTCATGCATTTCATATTATTTTGTGTTTTAATGGCTTCCTAGTTGATATTTCAAGAATTTCATTGGAGATATGACTTAGTTAGATTAATTGATTGATTTACATGCTTAATTCAATTGTGTTTACCTTGATTAATATTCATGTTCACATATTTGGCATGCTCGATGGGACCCTATCCACTTATTTGACAAAATTTTCTTGAGATTTTCATGTTTTGTAGGAACTAGAAGTAGGCCACTGCACTTGTTCCGTTACAGAGCAGTGCACTTGTTGCATTGGGAACACTTGTTTGGATACAAAGTTGCGCACTTGATACTGCAACACATTTGCTAATTTTGGTTTTCTGTTGCAGGTTTGATAGAGCCGCACACTTGAAGCTTGATAGAGTCACAAACTTGAAAATTTTGGCGCACTTGTCCTTGACAGAGCAACGCACCTGTTTGACAAATTCGTGCACTTGCAAGAAAAACAAAGAGGTAAAATCTAAGGTTTAGTCTGAATTTGCAATTTGATTTGATTTCTAACCCTAATTATTTTCTGATTTTTTTTGTTGGTTTAAGTACTAACAATTTTCAGGATTAGATTGGAGCATTAAAGCATGGTTTGAAGCAAAAAGTGTTCATTAACACCCATCAATGAATTCATCTTGTCAAAATTTTCAAAGTGTTTTTAAACACTTATGAGAAGGATGACCTGAGAGCATTTTATTTTTATGATTTAGCTAGATCACACTTTAGTTTGAGTTTAAAAACCAACTTCACACTTCAATTTGGGTTTATTAATGAATACAACTTGTACTTAAAAATTAACCAAACAACCTCATTTTTTTTGGGCTTTAAAATTGAATAAAACAAATCTCACACTTAGATTTAGTGCTTTAAAATTCATTTCACATTTATCTTTAGTGCACTAAAATGAACAAGTGTTTTCTTTGTTTGCTTTGCTTGGTAGAATAATGGTGTGTATCCTTTCCCCTTGCACTTTGTGTGATATTGGATGAAGAGAAATACTATTAATTTGCACTTTTTGAGTCACCCAAGGCTTGCTTTGTATCCTATCTCTTTGCACTTCGTGTGATCTTGGGTGAAGAGAAATAACATTCTTTCTTTTTTAGTAGAGGGGGCCTTTCTTGAGACACATCCCGCAATGAAGAACTCAAGGCGACCTCCAAGCACGTGTTCTAGTGGGCTATATAAAGGGTGCAAAAGTGAAAGCAAGAAGTACTTATCCTGTGACATATACCTTGCATGCCAATTCTGATGTGGGTGTATAGACCACACATGGGTTGATTAGAGGCTTTAGTGTCTCACATCTGAAGTATACCATGGGTGTTCATTGAGTCATTACAATCCATTTCATTTAGAAGCCTTACTAGTTTTGAACATCTCTTAACAAGGTGCAATGGAACATATGGTCACTCCATGAAGATATTCATCATGTACTAATTGCTTGTTGAGGCAACAAACACCTTGTTAGGAACTTTTCCTTTCAAGGTAAGAGGTGTATCGTGTACACATGCATACTCTAGTCATCCACTCAAGCTATGTATTTTATCGTGTGGATCCGACTTAAGAGATGTACCCACTTGACTAAATAGGAATGTGCTTGATTGATGGTATCAAACTTTGTTTAGTAAGCTTTATGGAAGAAAGCTTGCAGAATATCCCCCTTACCTATTGAGTCAACAAATACATTGCTTATCATTCAAACACTCAAAACAAACATCAACATGGTCATGAATAAAATTTCAAACCCTTTGAACATAATTGAGTGCACTTGAAAGACATTATACTACTGCATGCATCTAAGTATTTCTTGTTTTTATCAAAACAATATCTTAGTGTGTTTCCTAGTATCTTTGTTCATATCTTTGCTCATTATGTCAAAGTAAACCTAGGGAACTATGATTTATCACTTTTGTTTTCACAAATTTTGAGCTTTTGTGGAAAACAATTTGCTTTGTTGTAGACATCTTAGTCTTAAACAATTCATAATCAAGACTTTTATGTGGTAAAAACAATTCATGCTAAATCAGATTTTAAGAATTGAACCCATAAAGCAGGTTTCCCTTAGTTACTGGATTCAAAACATTGTGGTCACTTGGTCTCAAACAAAGACAAAGAAGGAAATTCATACTTAATGTTGTTTTTATCAAAACAATTTTGGGTATCACACATCAAAACATCATACACAAGTAATTTATCAAAATCATTTGGTCTTTTAGGTTCTCAAAACACTCAAAAGGAAATGCATGTTTTTCGACACCTTGGTCTTGTTAACAGTTCCTCTTAGATTTTGTATTGGGATCAATCAAATCAAACATCAAAATTAGGTTGACATCAAAACATCAAACCATTGAAACATTCCATCTCACAAACAACTCAAAATTTTGGTAAACAAAATCCCTTAGACTAAGTTTTCATCAACATCATCTAGTTTAGCTACATGTTTGGAAACATATCTCTTTTCATACATCTAGTTGTATTAGCACATCATATTTTGGACAAACTTATCTTAGAGTCACAAGTCTACTAATATTGGAAAGTTCATCAACAACATCAAACACACATCAAAACTTGAGTCTAGATTTGCTTCAAAATTGATATTTTCACATCATTCATCCCTTCATCACATCACTCACATCATCATTGGTCCTAAACCCATTAGAGGTTCTCTTTTAGGAAAAATTGTATCAACCCAATAATTTAGACAATACCAATCACATCATACAACACCAAAGGTTAATACAAGTTTTATGGTTACAACAAGATCACAATACAAGAGAAATATGGAACAAAACCCAAACTTACCTATCATGAGTGGCACAAATGAAAAAAACCTTGGAGTGCAAGAGTTTAATCCTAGGGGTTTCAAAACTCCACCACATAACCCCCTACAACCATTTCAAACATCACAAGATACAAGGGTTCGCATAGAAGATGTTACAAACAATACTTTTGAACTTACTGCAAATGAGATACTTGAGATGCAACAAGACCCTAAGGTTCATCATCTTGTTAACACAATGTTGAAACTAAATCCTACCCAATATATGCTTAAACATTAGCAAAATGAGTCAAACTTCCCTCTAATTTTGATGTAAACACACTTAGGGAACAAACCTTGTTAAATGTTGCATCCATGGGTCAACCTTCTCAAAACATGGATCAATCTTCTCAAAATGCGCCTTTGGTACATACATCATGCAATCTATGCCACAAGCATCTTCATTACATGAGCCAAGCCAACCTACGACTACTAGATTGGACACAACTAATCTCACAAGTCAACATGGAAATCCTCAAGGTCTAGGGAATTATACAAATGTTCCACCCACATTTCATGCTATTCCTAACACACAAGGTTCACAACTCACATCACATAAACTTCAAGGTTCACAACTCATATCACATCAACCACAAGGTTCAAAACTCACATCACATCAACCTCAAGGTTCACAACTCATATCATAACAACCACAAGGTGTTCAACCACCTCAAGGTTCTCAACACATACCTCAACAACCCCAAGGCTATCACACATCACAAGGTTCTCAAAGTCAAATACAACCACCTCAAGGGTCACAAATCATATCACAACAACCTCAAGGCGTTCAACCACCCCAAGGTTCTCAAAACATACCTCAAAAAGCACAAGGTCCTCAAGTATCACAATATTTGGGATCTCAAAACCAAGGTGTTCAATACACATCACAAAATCAACAAATATCCTACAATCCATCATCACAAAATCAAAGAAATCTTCAACCCATGTCCCAACATCAATTTGTACCAAATCAAGTATCACAACAAATGTTTCAAAATCAAATGGGTTCACAAAATCATGTGGTTCCCCACAACATCAAATCTTGCAAGGTATTGTATCACAACAACATCAAGGACAAGTTTCCCCTCATCAAAATCAACATATCTCAAATCAAAATATACCAAATCATGTGTCTCAAAATCAAAATTTGGTTCAACAAAAACATCAATACCAAGCTTTTCAAAATCAAAATATTCATCCATCACAACATACTCATAATACCATTCCACCAAATCCATCACATATTTTGTAAAATAAATACATCACAATGAATCCAAATGTTCCACCTTCACAACACATCATTCCATCACCCCAAAGACAACAAGCTTGGCAAGCCCAACAACAAGATATTGCACAACAAGCCCAAAAATAGTACAAGCACAACAAGCTCAACAAGCCTTGCATGCACAACAAGCTCAACAATCCTTGCAAGTACAACAAGCCTTATAAGATCAACAACAATATGCCCAACAACAACAATTGGTTGTACAACAACAAGGATTGCAATACAATTCACAACAATAAAAACACAATACTTCTCAACAAAATGTCACCAATAAACATTCATATGTAGCATATGGCACACCACCACCACCATCACCTCAAAATCAACAATATTAGACCAATCCACAATTCACACCATATAACACATATAATAACACACCATCATATCAAAATCCAGTATACAACTCATCTACCATCCCATAATTCAACACATATGCTCCACCATTGAACAATCCTATGAAGGATATTTCTTCACAACTAAAAACACTCACACAACAAACCCAAGATATTCAAATAGGGAAAACCAAAAAGTCATACGCATTGCAAGATTTGTGTCCATATCTATTTGATCGTAATATCGCAATGGCACCATTCTCGCTAGGATTTGAGATACCTAAATTTGACAAGTACAAAGGGCATGGTAATCCAGAGGAACACTAGGAAATTTTATGTGGTATGAATGGAAGTAGCATATAACAATTCATAATTGATGTGTCTTTTCCCAAGAAGTTTGGGAGGCCAAGCTATAGAGTGGTTCTCACACCTACCTTCAGGAATCAAGACATTCCAAGAGATAATAGATCAATTTGTAGCACATTTCTCCTATAATATTGATATGGATGTGATCTTGGAGGAACTCTATACCCTTAAAAAAAACAAGGGAGAAGCATTTGCAAACTTCTTACAACAATGGAGACATAGAGAAAGCAAATGTAAATGGCCAATACTAGAAAAGCAACAAGTAGAGATCATTGCTGGAAATCTAGAAACTAGTCTAGCCTTCCAATTGAAGAGGCAATGTGTGTTGACATATGAGGAACTAATATAAAAAGGTATCAACATTGAATGAGCCCTAATTGCTAGGAGATTACACAAAATCAAAACCAACCGTCTAGTTTCAATGATAAACCCCAATATGGGCTAAAAAGAAAACAATTACTAATGACATTGTGGTAGATGCAAAGGTTGTGACTAAGGCTCCATCGAATGCACAAACCATACAATAGAACACTCAATAGAATAACCGACAAAATGTCAACAATGTCAACCCTCCAAGAGGACCACAACCAAGACAAAACAATTACCCACAATGACATAAATTCACTCCCTTGGGGGAACCCATTGAAACAGTGTTAAAGAAATTGATTAAGTTAAATCTCATAACACTCCCGGACTATAAAAAATATCAAGAACTACAAGTCAAACCTCCTTAGTAAAGGGATGAAGATCATTGTGAGTTTCACCAAATGAAGGGACATAAAACACAAAGTTGTGTCAAACTCAAACATCTTATCCAAGATCTTATTGAGCAAGGAGATGTTAATATTGATAAAAAATCAGGGAATGAAAACCTAAAAATTTATAAGGATCCTATGCCTAATCATGGAAACACAAAAGATTTTGGAAAAGCATCAAGCTCAAACAATGTGAACCATACCTATGATAACATATAAGGACACATTCATGTTACTCATCCATCGCAACATGAGGAATCAGACATGCGTCAAGATACTTTCTTAAAACAAAGTCCAACTCAATCAACAGTTTCTAGCAATGTATTATATTGGAATGACATCAAGTATGTATCAGATCATAATATTAATCCCTCATATAACCTCATGATTGGACATATTGAAGAAGTTCCAAAGCAATAAGAAACATCCCTTATTTCACCCATACCTACTAAAGTCTGTGAAGAGTCTTTCACTGATGCTATATCATCTACCCGAGTCATGTCAATAATATAATCTTGGGTATAATGAAATTTGCACTGAATTGAGTCAAGGTCAAGAGCTCATATCCTCACAACATTATCATGATTTACAGATATCTTCCAATCCATAAGTGACAGTTTCCCTAATATAAGTCAAGATGAAGAGCTCACTTCCCCAAAGTATTATCATGATTTGATGAACATCTTCCAAGCTATTCAAAACTTCAAAGATATACCAGATGCTACCCATGAGATGTTTTCTTCTGATGGACATATAGACGTTCTTCATCCAAAACAAGGGCCTTTCATTCTTGACACACAAGAGCAAGTAGTGGTAGAGATTCTTGATTCTTATAGTGATTGTGCATCATCGATATCTCTTGAATCAACATCAACAAAAGATACATCACAAATTCTAGTTGAAGACATTAAGTATGAAGATATCTAGCATTATCCAAGCAAAAGAATATGTTTACATGAATAGGGGATCTTGAAATCACTAAAAACAGTTAACATTCCTGAACAACAAAAAGCAATGGCAATATCATGTGTCCATGAAAAATCATATTCAATAGCTATTTATTAATGGATACATTATTAGAGAAAATGATTAGGCCTTGTTACACATGACATATTGAAATCCACAAAGATAGTAGATAATCTTAAACAACAAGAAATTGGTTTTTCAGCACCAGCAGAATCAAAGTATGTCAGTAATCCCTCCATAATACCGAGGGAAACCTTGTCTAATGCAAACATCAACATAGGGGAATGAAGGATCCTTATGATGAAACTACTGCCAATGGTACAACTAGCCATGTCACGAATCGATATCCACCCATCATCGCATCCACAAAGTGGGACCAACATAGAAAGAAATATGTTAATCAAAGAAAAGAGAAAATCATCGAAGGAAAAGAAGCAATGAAGCAAAATGGACAAAGCAAATACAAATGGATACCAAGGAATAAAAAGAAAAACATCCCTATCAAACTCCATTAGTCAAAGAAGCTATGGGAAAAAATAAAAAAGGGAAATATATCCATCAAAGGCATCTATAAATACAAAAATAGGATTCTCAGGGGATGTACAAAGTATATCAAGCAGTTGGTCCTAATTCCGCTCACAACTCCATATACACCCATCATTGCTCATCTTCTCAAGTTTGGAGAGTCAAAGGTTCCAAATTGTTGAACAATCCATCGGATATCCCTCAAGGCACGTCACCATCCACTCCATTATTCATGACATCTAATTCTCACATTGACTATGTGTTGGGAGCAACCCTTCATCATAATTAGGATTTTGAAGGCACTCTATCGTGATGTGCGTACCTAGACAAGGTTAATTCTAGTATCAATGAGGCAGATCAAAATTCTCAAAATTTCCATTCAAGCGCCTTTATTTTAGCAAAATAGCTTCTTCAAGCAGGCTATCATTGGCATGCTATGATAGTGGCCTCTACATCAATACCACTAGGTGGTTCAACATGAGTGCAAAAAATTTTAAAAAAATTAAAAAATTAAAAAAATCAAGAAAAGAGTAAAGATAAAAATCATCCTCCAGTGAAAACCACTTCGGTGGCACTTTGGCCAAGTACTCTGATGAAAACCTAAAAAATAGGCATCATGAGTAGAATCAAGCATCTATATGAGCATTTTTAGATGGAAGCATCTCATCCCCTTCATGATAAATCCAACGTTCCCTCCATCCCTCCAATTTGTCTTTATCTGAATCTTCTAGTATATCTTGACCTTGACAAAGGTTTGGCATATACTTCAACTAGATACTCATGGTCTTTTCAATCCCATTTTATCCCATGAATCCCGATAACCTATATCTAGCATTGTTCTAATAATCTTATGGTACAATAAAAAAACATGTTGTATGCTCTTTGCATGATTATCCATTCATTATCTTGATTTGCTCATTGAAATATGAAACATTGCTAGACA
>VDFB02110522.1:0-28625 GCA_007258455.2 Sequoia sempervirens | reverse complement strand
AGAGGGATGTTGAAGTTTTTTGTCTTGGTTGTGGATTGTTTCTAGTGTTATATGTATAAGAAATGGTATTATAACTTGATTGTTATGAAACATTATTATTAGGTGGTTTGAGGATCAAAATGGGTTTGTTTTGAGTTTGAGATTGGTTTGAGGGTGGGTAAAGGATGAGTTGAGGTTGGACAACATTAACTTCTTGTTTTGGTTTTCTATGACAAGCCTTAGTGGATGAACCTTGTGAGATGAAATCCTCAAGGGCTTCATCTAACATGTCAAGTCATCACTACTAGAAGGCTTGAAGGATAGGTCAACATGGAAAAAGAGATTTGACATGCTTAAATAACTATGCTTTCTCAAAGGGGTTCATTAGTTTATGACTATTTTGGTTTTGATGTTTTTCACTTTTTGTTTTCTAGTGAATGCCAAATGTAATCTAGTCTTATAAAACTATGAAGTATTGATAGAATTGAAACAACAGTGTAATAATTTGATTCTTTCCCCAATTGAAAAATGTACTTGAAATGAAATCAATTATGAAAAGATTGTTATTGATAGTAATCTAAATGAATCAACCAAAAACACAATTGACAATATTTTAATGCTATAAAATGCATATTTAGACTTGATTTGTGACTAAATCAACTAGATGGGTGAATGAGTCCCAATTAGGGGTTTTGATAGGTTCATATAGTGAAAAAAAATAGCATAAGATACCCAGAAATATGGAGAAACTACATGTACATGGACTAAAACACCTAGATTTGTGAATGAGTCCTAGATTAGGGTTTTTAAACCAAATTCAAAAACTTCTAAGTTGATTTTAAGGTTTCTAGGTGGTATGTTCAAATGATTGTTTGCAAGTATAGTTTTCCAATGAAATTTAATGATGCAAGATGCAAAAATGTAACCTATATGAACTTTTCACCAATGAAATATTTAGAGGTCCTAAATGCAATTCAAATAATGAAAATATAATGCAAAGTTAGTGTAATCTAGATCTAACACTACAATGTTCTCCAAATAAAAAATTCAAGGGTCCAAAGGTCAGGTTCACCAAAATGAACCAAAGGAAATAAGGTGTTCCACCATTGAGGAGATGCAACTAGGGCCTATTTCATAATTTAGTTCATTAGGAAACCAGGATCCCTCAACCAAGTGACTCAATTGAGGGAAGGACTAAGTGTTTCCTTATGTGATTAAATGGGGGTTCACCATTAAAATGAAGTCCCAAAGGAGAAATACAAACACTCATGCACTAAACCCTATAACTTGAAAGCATTAAATCAAATTGACAAAAACATGAAACCAAAAAGTACCTGGAAGAATGGAGAGGTCAAAACAAGATTTGAAAACACTAGAAATTACTATTTTAAGGCGCACTAGGATTGATATGCCAAGTTGGGTGATTTATTCTTTCTATAGGATTTTGGATAGATTCTAGAATCTTCTAGTGACTGAGCAAGATCTATACAAAAAGATGCCAAAAAGGGCTATATTGGGACTCATACGCCTAGATGGGCGATTTAGTCCAGATACTCCTTTCTGAAAAAATAGGATCTAAAATTGTTCTCCTATCTCTCCACTTCCTTCCTATGTCTTTCAAACTTTGCATCTGAATCTACACCTATTAAAAATCTACAAAACAAAATGTTGTGTTGATTTTCTTATGGGGGGTTTTCCTAGGTCAAACCTCTAGTTTGGTAATTAAACCTTGATGGAAAGTATAGATTTGAAATGGGAATGTGTGTTAGATCCCTAATCTTAAGTGTGTTTAAGTCTATGAGAACTAAAATGCAATAAATCCTATTCTAATATGCTAGAATAGGATCCATAAATGAAACATGAAAATGATGATGACTCACTTTGGGAGATCTACAATCACTCTAATAAGCCATAAGAATACATATACCTGTAGACACGTAAAATATATGGATTGACATCATGCATCTGATCCTGACTTACTAACATCTTTTCTCCCTAAATTATCCCTCGGTCTAACAGTTTAATCAAATTCCCTTATCTGATTAAATTCATCAATATTCATCTCTTAATTAAATAAATCATTTTGTCTAATTAAGTCACTTTCTCTTGTTAATTAAATCAATCCATCTGATCTAATTATCCCTATTTAATTAAATAATTAATTTAGTTGATTAAATCTCTAAAGTCTATCCATTAAATTAAATAAATTAAACCTTTATTTGATTTAATCTAACACCATCTCTTTTAATTAAATAAATCAAAATCCTTATTTAATTGGCCTCTTATCATATTCCTCTCTTATTTGATTTAAATAAATCCATAAATTTGAGTCAAAAAGGTCACATCATCTAATTTCCTGTTAAATTAATTAACCCTTGATTAATTTAATCTCATCTCATGTCACATCCTCTAGATAATGCAAGTTGCACATGAAAATAGATTTAATTCATTTATTAAATCTCTATTTTCCTCACAAGGAATCTTTTGGAATATTCTCTCAATTTTAATTCAAAAATTCCAGGTCAACATGTACATGCAACAAGGCAATAAATTCATCTTACATGTCCTTTGCCTTGAGCCAAGTGGAATTTATTACATTTTCCCTTCCCTTTTGCATATCATTTCAATAAATTTGAATTTGAAATATTGGCATTTCTTGGCACAAACCCCAAATCTTGCACAACCATCATCCATTCATGGCTTGACAAGTGGCATCATATCATTGGATGAATGTTAGTCCCACATTGCTCAAATTTGGGCATTCATCCATCTTAGAATCCTATAAATAAAGAGCTCATATCCTCATTTGATCATCCACAATCCAAGCAAAGTTACCATGCTCAAATATCCATTGAATTCCATCAATTATCATTGAGTTATAGCTAGGCTTTTTGCAGATTTAGCTTGGAGTCTTCATCTTTCATCAAAAAAGTGGATCAACATGTCATCTTCAACATATCAAGATTCATCATAGGGATTGGGAAAGGGGCAATTTTCACATCAAATTGGCACCAATCCCCCCATGGGATCATGTGTTTGCTTTTCTAATTAGGATTTATTCTTCGTTTTTGTCATTTGCATTGTGTTTTTCACCATTTTCTTCCTAATTTGAAATTGTAAATGGATTTCATGGGGAATCCTTTTTTAACTTGCAATTCCTTGTTTAACTTGTTTATTCATGTTGTTTTGTAGGTACTAGGAAAAGGGTTCGCACATTTAGCGCTAGAAGGAGGGCTGGACATCATTATTTCTAATGTTTTCTTGAAATTTCCATGTTTTTCTTCACACATAGGAAATTCCAACATGGGCTTGTCAGTGTCACTGCTTTGGCACTGCGGGCTCGTTAGCATTGCCATTTTGGCACCGCGAGCTTGTCAGAGTCACTATACGGCACCACGTGAAACATAAACTACGCTGTTGGACTCGTCCCGCCAAGTTTTTTTGAATTTTAAACTCCACCGTTGGACTCGCCGACCTATAGACAATTTCAAAAAATATTAAACAATGATGCTTTCACAAACTGTGACGCTAGGAGAAAATTGCGACGCAATCGAGCTCTCTATCCTGACACAAAGTGTCGTTGACTGGTAAGCGGTGTTGTGAGGGCATCGCTAGGAGAACAAACTGTGATGCCTTCACGAGTTGTGACACTGGGAGATAGTAAAAGGGGATTTTTTTTTTAGCATGTGCTTTTAATTTATGATTAATCTATATTCTATTTTTTGGTTTTTTATTTCTGTATTTTTCTAGAATCTAATTTATTTTTCTTCTTTGTAGGTTGGAGATCGAAAACAAAGGAAGGAGCATGAAGGCTATGTTTCACATAATGAAAGTGTTTTTAAACACTTTAGTGTTTGTTTAAACACTTCTTTAAGAATTTGTCATCTTCTTCTTTCTTAGGACACTAATCTTCCTTTGGGTTTAAAAAGAGTTCTTTTTGTTTATTTCTTGCAAAAGGATTAAAATGAATCTTAGGATCACAACTTACTAAATTTTTTTTATGGGATTAACAAATTGAAAAAATGTCTTTCACTTGTGATTTGGTGCTATAAAATTAACTCACATTTTTCTTTGTGGATCTAAAAAGAACAAGTGTAGCTTTGATTTTCGTGAGGGCTTACTTAGACTAAAGGCATTGAAAAAGGACGTATGTGCTTCTCTTGCACTTTATAGCGATCTTGAGAATCAAAAGGCCTTTTTTATGACTTTGGGTTAAGATAAAGCAATCACCTCCACACTTCGATTTGGGCTTAAAATTGAGCAACATATTGTGCGAGTGTGAGTGGGGGATTTGTTGTGTACATTCTCTCTCCTTGTGGCCAACAAGGATTGATCAAGTTATGAATATTGTTCTTCATTCACTTTTGTTTACCCTAGAGGGCCTGCCTTGGGGAAAAAGTACTCACCCAATGGAACAACTCAACCGGTAACACTCTAAAGCCAAGAGTATTTCCAGCTGAGATATAAATGTGGATATTGAATGAAACTCCAATATCATGTGGTTGACTCTGACAAGATGGATCTAAAAGGGGACTCTTGCCACATTGGGTCAAATCCTACGAATGAAAAGTCCTTACTAAAAACCATGTGCTAGAATTTTCCAAAATCCTTTAATCTATTTGTTGGTGCAAGAACGGTCATTTTGAAGCCACCCCACACTTTTACAGTCTTCTAGTAGAAATGGAAAACATGCCATGGGAGTTTCATGGGTGTTGATGATTGGCTGCCCTGTATAAGTGAGCGCCATGGAGGGGAGCCAGTTGGGTCAAGCATCTAACCATTTGCTAGAGATAAGCATAGCTAGACTTATCCAAGTGGGAATCCAACAAATATTATCTTACACATCCATAGGATTGTACTTATTCTTGTGTTACAAAATGCATTGCTTGATTGAAAACATCATGGAAACAAACACTTGAACTTCATCCAAATTTCAAACCCTTTTGAGGAAAAATACAATTGACTCAATCCATATGTTATTGCTTTCCCTTGGGATTCACATCCTTAGAAGTTTCTAAACATTGGATTATATCTTGATTTGTCTCCTTAAGTAAACAATAGGAAAACCCTTTCCTTAAGTTCATTGCATTTCCACATAACATGTCTTGTTGGGTTTAAGGAAATTAAGACATTGGACATCTTAGTTTGAAAACTTAATCAAAGAAAGTGTTTTTGGTAAAATAAAGACATTAAGAAAAGCTAAGAAAAATGAACTTTCATATGTGTTGAAGACTCCAAATCCCAAAACACAAATCATTGATTGGAAATCTGAAAATGAATGTTCAATTAAAATCATTTCTTGGTTATAAAGGTCTTTAGGAAGCATTTGCATGCTCTTCGATACCTAGATCTAGGAAAACAAAATGTACCTTTTAGGTTCACCTTAGGATCAAAACATATCAAAATATTTTTCATCCATCCTCCAAAACATCAAAACAAATTCATCTCATCATCACCTTTTGAAAAATCTTGAAATCATCCTTGATACTAGGCTTTGTGGAAAAATCAAAACCATCAACATCATTGAGACTAAATCCTTGAAAACATTTATCAAAACACCTTTGTCTAGGTGTGTGTAGATGCATCCTTTTGCATATACTTAGTCAAAGTTATCAAAATCATCTTTTCTAGCTTAGTATATGTAGATGAATCCTTCCTCATGTACTTAGCAAAACAATCATCTTGTTTGAATAGGTGTGGGTAGATGCATCCTTCTCCTCATACATATTAAAATCATCATCCTTTGAACAAAGCTATCCATTAGATCATCATCCAACATCTTAGGGTCTTTTTGTTCAAATATCCAAATCAAAATCAAAATCAAAATCAAGGACCCAAATCCCAAAATCAAAATCAAAATATGCAAGTCCTAAAAGCCTAGTGTCTCATTCAAGATTTATCAAAAGCCAAAAAAATCCATATCATCCATCCCTAACATCATCATCATATCATCCCCTTTGATCCTCAAGGAATCCTAAAACTTTCTACTTTGGGGCATAAAATAATGACCAATCTAAAGAATCAAGAGATTCATCTCCCATATTGTCAAAAGATTGATCCTTGTTTTATGGTTCTAACTAGATCTCAACACAAGAAGAGTATGGAAGCCAACAAAGAAACACCTGCTTCAAGCGATCTTAGCCAAAAAAACATAGAAATGAATCCAGCAGAATCAAGCAATCCATTGACTCTCTCATCATTGCAAAATCCACAAGAAGAAAATCAAGGAGAGGACCTTACTTTTGGAATGTCTCGTGAAGAAATGACTGAAATGCTCCAAAATTTGGAGAACCATAAAATCATCAACATCATGATGAGACTCAACCCTTCGTTATACATGCTTGAACTAGCAAAACAAGGGGCCAAGTTGCCTTTGGATTTTGATGTAAGCACTATAGTGGAGTCATCCTTTCCACCTATCTCATCCACCATACCCATTTCATCTACACCTCCATCCCAAAACATCACACAAAACATTCCACATTTCACAACATCATTTGCTCCAACCCAACCTAATGTCAGTAAGGGAAACACATTCCTCAATGCTCTTCAATCACACCCTTTTGTTAATAATCAAAACTTGGACGCAAACACCACATTGGAACCCCAAAACCCATTACACAAGAATGTTCCTCTCACATTCCATCACGATCCATCATCATCATTTTTTCACGCAACACCACAAACACCTCTTCTCACAAATTCACAAGAAGAGGGAGATATGATTGGACCAAGGGTCATATTCGACACCACAATATTTTCACAACAACTGACACCCCTTACATTTCCACCGCTTCCGCCATTGCCATTATCATCCACACCACTCCTCGGTTCAGGGATTCCTCCCTTACCAAGTATCAATCAAACCTATATCCCAACCATCAATCAAAGCATTGCACCAAACACTCAAAATTTATCGTTGATATCGCAACAACAAATGATAAATGCACAAGCAATGGAAACATCATCAAACACACCCCTAACATCACAAAGCATGGTCTCTCAAGGACCAACCATCACATCAATACCATTATCCAACACTCAAAACATCAAAACAACATCATCACCTACCACCATTCAAAATCCACCACCACCCCCACCACCACCAACATCCACCACATCAAGTCAATCCAATGCGGCATTGTAAGCTTCTTTTCAAAGGGGATACCAAAAAGTGCAAAAAAAAAAGCCGTACAACAAGCCACTCAAGCTGCACAAGCTACCCAAGCTGTACAAGCCACATTACAAGTACAACAAGCCCAAACATTATTGCAACAACAACAACAAGTTGCCCAAGCTGCACAAGCATTGCAAGCACAAAGGGCCACTCAAGCACAACTTTTATTACAACAACGAGCTGCACAAGCACAAGTAGCACAAGTGCAAGCCCAAGCGCAATCTCAATATTAGGTACAACAAGCTCAATATCAAGCACAACTTCTTGCACAAAGACAAGCAACACAAATTCAAGCATATCAGCAAGCACTAAAGCAATACCAAGAGCAGCAAGAAGTAGCAAAATTGGCAGCCCAACAACAAGCGTTGTTGGAACAACAACAAGCGTTGTTGGAACAACAACAAGCGTTGTTGGAACAACAACAAGTGCAACAACAAGCACAAATCCTAGCGCAACAACAACAAGATCAACAAAAAGCGTTCATAGAAAAGTAAGTAGAAGCCTACTTCACCTGCCAGAATATACAGATACCATTGAACAACACACCAACCAATCCACCCATCCAACCCACGATTGAAACACCCCAAAACACTTTCATCCCACCCCCTAATACCCAAAATGATGTGATGACACAACTCAGGTTGCTCTTGCAAAAAGTGCTAGACCTTCAATCAGGGTGAACAACCAAAACACCAAGCAACTTGTGTCCCTATCCATTTTATAGGAGCCTAGACGTGAAACCATTCCCCAAGGGATTTGAAATCCCCAAATTTGACAAATATCGAGGGATGGGAAAACCTTAATATTACATCAGGGAATTCTAGGTTCATTGCATGGAGATTGCATATGATGATACTTATCTGATGTGGCTATTCCCTAGGAGCTTGGCAGGCCTTGCTATAGAATGGTTCTCTCGCTTACCTTCAGGGATTAAAACATTCTAGGAAATTAGGGATGCATTCATTAAGAATTACACATGTAACATTGCAATGGATGTTAGTTTCGAAGAACTATCAGCTCTGAAACAAGGAAAAGGTGAGTATTTTGCTTCATTCCTACAACGATGGCGATCCAAGGCCAATCAGAGCAAGTGGACTATGCCAGAAGAACAAAAAGTTTGCACCATCATAGCCAACCTTGAAAGCTGCTTGGCATTTCATCTCAAGGTTTAGGGTATCACTACATATGAACAATTGATCTCCAAGGCACTCAGCATCGAAAGACCCCTTGTGACTGAACCTGTGGAATCAACATCATATCATGAACAACAAAACAACCACCCACCATCTAATTACAATGATAAACCTTGCACGTGGGCAAGAAATAAAAACATTACTAATGATGGTGTCATAGATGCCAAGGTGGTCATTAGTGGTCCATGCCAAAATACACCCACACCGCAAATCCAAAATCAATGCCAAAACACTCATCACACAACATACCAACCCAAGAACAATCCAACCATCAATAATCTCAATGACCAAAGGGGAGCACCCCAACGCAAAAGTTATCCCAAACGAAAATATGCTATTTTGGGAGAATCACTAGAGGATATAATGAAAAAATTGATTGACGAAAAACTAATCAAGAATCCTACATTCAAGAATTACCAAGAACCTGATGTCAAACCCCCTTGGTATAACGAAAATCAACTTTGAAAAATTCATAAAATCAAAGGTCATACCACAAACAATTGCATGAGACTCAAAAACATCATCCAAGATCTCATCGATAAGAAAATCATAAATGTAGAACAACATACCAGAAATTAGGATCTTAAAATCTACACGAATCCAATGTTGAATCATGGTAACAAAGGGAATAAAAATGAGAAAGGGAAGGGCAGTGTAAATCATGTGTATGAAATAGTCATTTCCTACCTAAATGAATATTACATGGTCATCACTATCAAGGGCGCCCATGCCGAAGATTGTGGAGTCACCACAAGAGGTGGCAAAGTCACCATTGTAGGATCATCCCAACCTAATAGAGTCCCTTCATCTAGATCCGTGCCTAATGGTTACAATGTCATAGACCAACTCAAGAGAAAGCCAACACACATCTACATCATGGAGTTGTTAAAAATCTCATCTGCACATAAAAAGATCCTTGAGGAAGCATTGGCCTCATACACTATCCCCGCAGATCTCGGTGCAGAGCAATTCCAAGCTATGGTCAGAAATATCATAACGCCTAATCTCCTTACATTCTCTGACCAAGATTTCCTTGCTCAACCATCTCACAACCATGTACTTCACTTGGAATCCATTGTAAACAAGAGAAAAATCAAAAGGGTCTTGGTGGATGGAGGTGCAGGCTTCAACATTTGTTCTCTCAACCTCATCAAGTAGCTGAAAATATCAGAAAATTCCATCGACAAAGGAGAGGGCATCACGATAAGAGCATATGATGACCAAGAAAGAGTGTCTTAGGGCATGATTAAACTCCCTATTCAAGTAGGGCCAACACTCATGGAAACCACTTGTCAGGTCTTAGACCTCGACTTTCCATATAATATCCTCTTGGGATGCCCATAGATCCACGCAATGAAAGTCGTAGCATCAACCTTCCACCAATGTGTGAAATTTACACATAATCAAAAAGAGGTTACCATCCATGGAGATCCTAAACCGTTTTCATATTGCAAAAATATTGAAGCCAAGTATTACAAAATCCTCCAAGTGCAAAATAATGATGAGGGCCCATCCACATGATACATCGACCCCACCACTCTCGCATCCACTTCTGCGACAGAGACATCCACCATCCCCACCATCCCCACCATCTCTGATATCAAGCTCATCATCTAGGAGGACAGTTGTGGAAGCTACAAACTCCCTAACAATGCTTTTGTGATAGGAGAGTTACCACAATCTCGTAGATCATGGGGACATCCACAAGAAAATCAAGCTTCCACACTACAAACCTATCCTAAAAACTATCTCGAATTCATAAGATGGGGAGACCTTGGCCATGAGGTTATTGAAGGAGATCCATCTCACATGTTGTATCAAGATGAAATACCGACAACTAATTTACCAATGGATGAAAGAAGCAAGGGCCTACAAATGATGCTCGCAATGGGCTACGACAAAAATCAAAGACTGGAACAAAATGAGAATGGGCTCATAATACCTATCATGCCAGAGACATGACCCATAGAAAATCTTGGTCTTGGATGTACGACTCTGAGAATAACCATACGTGGCCGAAGTCCTCCAGTTAGAACGGTTAATATTTCTCTTCAACTAGTACTAGCACAAGTACACTCACCAATATTCACAGATAGAGACACACATAACTTTATAACTGAGCCCTATATTAGTAGTGATGATGAAGATACCTTGACCAATCTACCTAGGCTATTTGAGGACACCACCCTATGTATGATTAGCACCCTCTCCTTTGAACCAGACCAACAGAATCATGAGATCCGTTTAGTGTACCCCCAACTCATCGACTATGACCAACAAGGACCACCGATTCTCGATACATTTGAAAATGATGAGGCACTCTTAGAATTCATGGGAAACAAGGGATAAAATTCTAGATGTAGATCACAAGGCAGGGTTTATAATGGAGTTGGACACACATGCATATTATGGGGAAACGATTGAATCCTTTAGTCACAAAAGTGAGAAACTAAGAATCATATCCAAGTCCTTGAGTGAAAACCACACTGTGGCACTCTCTGACAAGAAAAAAGTAAAAAGAAAGGACATATCCAATAGTGAAAACCTCTCTGAGGCACCCAAGGATGAAGGATTCAATCTTCCTCTAAGAGCTATTCATCAAGAGAAGTCAGGAGTCTTGGCCAAAAAATTTCCGGTCAACCTAGGAACATAGGTGACCCTGCATATCACATTTTATGTGGAATCACTATTATCAAAAGAGCAAGAACTCCTAACAACATTCCTAAGGGATAGAAAAATAAACTTTGCATGGAGTTATGCCAACATGCCAGGACTTGATCCAGAGACTGTGGTTCATCAATTAGCAATGTATCTAGAAGCAAAACCTGTTAGACAAAAGCTTCGAAAATGCATCCTCAAATCGCTTTGTTAGTCAAAATGGAGCTCAAAAAGCTATTAGATGCAAGATTCATATGACCAATAGACTATCCAGAATGGGTATCAAACTTGGTACCTATTTCAAAACCTGACGGAGCCATCAAAATATGCACAGGCTTCAGGGATTTGAACAAGGCATGTCAAAATGATGATTTCCTGCTTCCTAACATCGACATGATAGTAGACATGGCAGCAGGACACGAGATGCTATCACTAATGGATGACTTTTCAAGATAGAATCAGATCATGATAGAAAAAGAGGATCAACACAAGACATCTTTCACTTGTCCATGGGGGACATACTATTGGAACATGATGCCATTCGACCTAAAGAACGCAGGAGCAACATATGAAAGGGCCATGACATTGATCTTCCACGACATGATTCATAAAACAGTTGAGGACTATGTCGACGACATCCTAGCCAAATCAAGAAAAAGAAAAGATCATATAGCAACCTTAAGTGCTATCTTTGATAGATTGGAGGAATACAAAGTCAGACTAAATCCCAAGAAGTGTGTCTTCGGCGTACAATCAGGTAAATTGCTAGGATACATAGTGTCCATGATGGGTATTGAGGTGGATCCAGCGAAGGTGAAAGAAATCCTCAAAATGGAAGTACCAAAGACATTAAAACAACTGAGAGGTCTCCAAGGCAGACTTCAATTCATTTGATGATTCATAGCACAACTAGCGGACAAGTAAATTCCATATTCTCACCTACTCCACAAGGGTGTAGCGTACAAATGGGACACAAAATGTGAAGAGGAATTTAACAAAATCAAGGAATACCTACTGACACCACCAGTCTTAATGCCACCCATCCCACGAAAGCCATTGATCTTATATGTATCAGCAATAGTATATGCCCCTGGAGCTCTCTTGGCTCAACATGATGAAAATAGAACGGAGAGGGCTATCTACTATATCAGTAGGACAATGGTCGGTCATGAGCTAAACTACTCATTCATCAAGAAAGCATGCCTCGCAGTAGTGTTTGCATCACAAAAATTTAGACATTACATGTTGGCACATAAGATAAAGCTCATTGCCAAAATTGACCCCCTCAAGTATCTCTTATCAAAGGAAATGCTCACAGGAAGAATGGAAAAATGGGTAATGATATTATCAGAATATGGCATCAAGTATGTGGAGAGGAAAGCAATCAAGGGTCAGGTTATCGCAGACCAACTGGCAGAAGCACCTATCTATTCTGAGAATCCTCTAATCTCGGAGTTTCCAAATGAATCTATTTTTAACCTCAATGTAGTTGATCACTAGAAACTATACTTCGATGGCTCATATACACAACACAGATCAGGATCTGGTGTCTTCTTCATCACCCCATAAGGGGACTGCATACTAAGGTCATACAAACTTAGCATTTCCTTGCACTAACAACATTGCGGAATATGAGGCTTTGACTATAGGTCTCAGGATAGTAGTGCAATGGAACATCATAGCTCTCAAGGTACATGGAGACTCTCAGTTGATCATAAATCAGGTCAATAATGAATATCAAACTAAGGATGATAAGCTCACTCCATACAAGAAATTGGTGGAGACGCTCAAAGAATCTTTCATTGAAATAACATTTGAGCAGATTCCTAGAACCAACAACAAAGAAGCAGACGCCATGGAAACAATGGGATCCTTGCTGAATATCCCCAACAATGTCCCAAAATATGAATTCTTGATTGAGTAGCTTCTCATTCCTACATTCAAGGTCCCAGAATTAGAATTTGTGTGCAAAATCGTTGGTCCAGGTGATCCTTGGTACCATGACATCTACACATATTTTTGCATAGGAGTCATACCCGCTGACCTCCCATCAAACCTAAAATGAACTTTTGTCAAAAAGGCATCTAGATTTGTCATCCTAGGTGATACCTTATACTGTAAAAGCATAGAAGGTACCTTGCTACGCTGCCTAAATGTTGAGGAGGAATTAACTGCTCTAACCAAAGTACACAATGGTATATGTGGTTCACACTCGAGTAGAATGACCATAGCCAAGAAACTACTGAGGATGGGGTATTATTGGACCACAATGGAAAGAGAAGCACATGATCATGCTAAAAAGTGTTTAAAATGTCAGCAACATGGGGACCTCATCCATGCTTCAACTCAAGAGCTTCATCCCATTGTCACACCATGGCCCTTTTTGCAATAGAGACTCGATGTCATTGGAAAAATCACACCCACCTCATCCAATGGCCATAAGTTCATTATAACTATAACTGAGTACTTGACAAAGTGGGTGGAAGCCATACCCATGACGTATATCACTGGGAAGCAGATCTCAAAATTCATCCTAAACTATCTCATCTGTCGTTACAGTGTCCCACAAGCCATTATCTCAGATAATGGGACACCATTCAAGAACTAGGAGGTTGGCGACTTGTACGAGAAATTCAAAATCTAGCTTCGCTTCTTCACCCCATACTATCCCCAAGGCAATGGCCAAGTAGAAGCTACAAAAAAAACCATCCTCAAAATCCTCAAGAAAATAGTCAATGACGCAGGTTGTGACTGGCATCCGCAGCTTAATCCTACCCTCTAGGCTTATCAAACCAGCATCCGCATACCCCTAGCGCCACCCCCTTCTCCCTAGTCTACAGATCAGAAGTTGTACTCCCCATTGAGATTGAGCTCCCATCCCTTAGGATATCACTGCAAAACCTCACCATGGATGAAGAGTATCAGGTATCAAGACTAAATGAGCTGGAGTTACTGGATGAGAGACACATAGATGCTTTAAATCATTTGCAAGTCTATCAAAATAGATTCAAACGGAGCTACAACAAGAAAATTGGAAGTAGGACTTTCCAAGTCGGAGAACTGGTCTTAAAAGAAAATCAGAAGAATGTCCCGAACCCAAGTAGCAAAGGCAAGTTCGAACCTACTTGGCTAGGACCTTTCATCATAACAACAAGTTACAAATTAGGGGCATATCAGCTATCAACACCTGAAGGGGAACCTCTGTAGGAGCCTGTGGATAGGGCTCATCTCAAAAAAATTTATGCCTAAATATTTCAAGGTATAGAACCCAAAAATCCAAAAAAATCAGAAAAGTCCTAAAAAAATGGTTACTTCTACCAAAACCTGGCAAACAAGTGTCTTGGTGACAACAAAAAATCAAAAAGAAAAATCCAAAAAAAAAATCAGAAAAAGGATTGAAAATAGTAAAGAAAAAAATCATCCTATAGTGAAAACCACTTTGGTGGCACTTTGGGCAAGTACCTCGGTGAAAACCTAGCAAACAGGTGCCTTGTGTAAATAAGCACTTTCCATCCACTAGGATCTTTATGGCTTGATCTACATCATCCATCCATTTCACTTCCATCATCCATTGCATTCAGGTCTCCATCCATCACTCATCCACTCACATCCGCACCATAGCTTGGTCCTGTTTTCGTATAATGATCCTTCCTAGCACTACTTGGCCCATCCTCAAGGTTAGTTTGTCCTGCCTTTATCGGGGTAGTCTATGGTATCACGCTAGGGGCATGTTCTTATCGGATTGGATTCGTGTATGGTCTTAAAGTCCTCAAAATCAGAAAATCAAAAAATATCAAAAAATTAGAAAATCCAAAAACATCATAAAATTAGAAAATCCAAAAACATCAGAAAATCAAAAAATCCAAAAACATCAAAACATCAAAAAATTCAAAAACATCCAAAAATAGGTCAAAAAGTAAAAAACTAGAGTCGTCTTGTCGAACTACGTCATCTTTGAGCTTGAACGTAGGCAAGGTTGATCTTTGATCATCCTCTGAGACATTTAGGTTAGTCCTATAAGAGTCTATCATAATAAACTAGCATCTTATCATGTATATCATCATCTATAAATTGGTCAAGTCATCAGTCGAACTACGTGGTCTCTGCGTGTATAACATAGGCAAGGCTAGTTTGTCAACCAACCCTCGAGACCCCTAAGATAGGTCTTTAGGTTAGTCTCTTGGTCAAAATCTCAGAAAATCCTAAAAACATTGGAAAATCAAAAATTCAAAACATTTGTAAAACCTCAAAAAATACCAAAAATAGTCTCAAAACATTGCAAAAACATAAAAAAAATCCAAATATTTGAAAAAATCCATCTGTCTCATCTCGCTTGCACCCACAATAAACACCACTCATAATAAACTGATCATCACCCTCAATCTTTGGCAGGACAATCAGAAACAAGTCTAGCAAATACAAGTAGAACTCAAAAACGTCGAGTCTTAAGTCTAAGTTAGTGTGTAAGCAAGTTGGTTATCTCTTCGTATTGGTAACTCATGTAAATTGGTCCCATATCAATCATCCCTTAGAACACTTTGGATAAACGAAATGATGTGCTGCCATCCACTAACATGTCTTAGGATGAATCCTTCCTACAATGGGCATTATCTTTTGGCAATAAGTTTCGGTTATCATCCGTGAAAAACACATCCTCTTTCCATTAGCGGTATTGAAGAGCATCAGGTTGTTTGTTTACTTGGTCTTTATCTTTTGACTTATGTTATTTTGTGCCCATTCCAAGGATGTCTCGATGATGTCCCAAAATAGAGGATTTAGAGAAATAGGAATGGGGCAATGATCATTATCTTTTGTCTGTTGTGCTTGTTGGATGTTTTTGTAAAATAACTTGGTGAATACTTGCTTTGTTAGGTATGTATGGAAGAGGTTGAGGACAACTTGTTGACTATTGCATGCATAGGTTTACCTTTCTATGTTTTGGTCTAAGATGTCTGAAACTTCTAAAGTACATCCTAGAAAGGTTTTTGTATGTCAAGTGTGAACAAGAATACTCCTATCTGTTTGTCAGGTCAAATTCCATCACACTAGGTACAATGCCATCCTAGTTCCCTATACCTTGATGCATCGTACCACGTGTGTTATCAAACATAAGGAAATCGGTCCTTTGAAAATCCCAGTCCCTCGGCAAGTAATCATCATCATCATCATTTGCATTTGCATCATCTTGTGTCTTGTTGAAATGACATCTTCTCTTCTTACTAATTGCACTAACAAGGTACTATGATAGTTGATCATCACCATTATCATTGGCATCGATCCTGCATCCACAAGTCATTAGCATATCACATAAACATATCATATAGGAAACATACACATTGCATTTTAATCATCATAAGTAGGTTTTCACAAACATTCTTCATAGATAGGTGCATACATGTCATCGCATTCCACCCATTACATTGCATCTCATGGCATTACATCAATCATTACATAAGAATTCATTTGTATTTTACAACCATTTCATCTAAATCATCACATAGCATCTACAAAAGCATTCCATAATCATTTTTGCATAATCATAAGCAATAGGTATATAAGCATTTAATTCATTAGGCATACACACTTACATAACATAAATGATATCATATCATCACATTACGTTCACATTGCGCATCAGCATATCACTTTACATAAACATATCATTGCATCAAATACATCATCATTTATCACATTTAGGATAATAACATTTGTTATTGTAAGCATATCAAAGAACCATCTCATCATGCATTAAAACCATCACATTTGCATTATCATACCAGACCATTGCATTATCATAAATAGATCATCAAATTTGCATATCATAGTCATAACGCATACATCATTAGAAATAAAAGCATCCATAGCATATAAAAATAAACCATCCATGCATAAAGGAGAACACAATACATCACATCAAAATCGGCTCATATATATCATTAATCATGTCATTTTCATAGTACAAAGAATAAATCAGATCACTATACATATATGACAACCAGTACAAAATGCCCATCGAGCTATCAAAAACAAGCCTATAAGGCACAAAAAATGTATCATCTAGATCATGCTCGATCTCTGTGAATGCTTCCATCACCCCTGTCACCATGACCCTTTGGTGGTCTCTAGCTGGCCCACTTTGAGTACTCTGGGACAGTCTACTCTAGGTAAGGTGTCATGGTAAGCCTGGTGGTAGTACTCTACCTCTCGGATAGCATCCCTATAAGATTGAACCGACACTGTACCCTAGGAGGAGGAGGTTGTCATGCTCTCGATCTGCTGCCTACGACCTAGCTCTATGGTTTCCTGTAGCTCTGCAACCTGTCTCTACTACATAGCCTAATCCCTCTCTGCTTTAAGCTGCTCTCTCTCAGCCCTCACCTGGTCTCTCTCAGCCATCATGGCCTGAACCTGTGCCTGCAGCTGTGCAATTAGAGCATCCCAACCATCTGTCTAACCTACTGGCTATACCCATGGCTGTGCGTGAGGCTGATCCTCACCCTCAGGTTGTGGTGGTGGGACTAGTGGATCCTGTTGCTAATCCTGCATGTGGACATCCCTGTGACCTGGTGGAACTGGGGGCACACCTAGTAGATCTTGTCGAATCTTGACCCTCGGTTCTCACCCTCACCCTCGTCCTCTCCCTCTGCCTCTAACCCTGTGCACCTCTGGATCGTCACATAGAACAATCAACCGAAGGGGAGGTCCAAACCAATCTCTCTAGGCCTGTGTGGTGCCCAAATATACCAAGCCCTAACCATAAGCCCACAGTCGGGCTACCAACTTCCTAAAGTTGACAACTACCTCAGAGGTAGGAATACCATGGCCCCATGACACCTGTGTCATGTTGTGTGCAAATACGGCTACGTAGTCGTCATCTGGCTAATCCTGTGGCTCTCTGAACTAACGTTGTATGTACTCGGGCAGGTACCTCTTGATCATCGTGTGCTATTTCCCCTAAATGTATCAGTCCTCATGGCAATAAAAGAGCTAATCTACATCGTCAGCTCATCCAGGCTGACCAAGGTACGGTCTCCAAGTAAAAACAAGCATCTCATCTAGGACCCGCCTCTAGTAGGGGATCCCATGCTCGCTAGTGTGTGTGAAGGACACACCGCCTCTATATCATGCCACCAGGGCATCCTCTACTCCCATCGAAACTAGAATGACCCATGGATGTAGCATAGAAATGTGCTCCCACACCCAATCATGAAGAAGTGTCACCCTAGCCCCCAGCGCTCTGCCATCCACATATACATACTCATGTAAATCTCTATAGAGTAAGGCGAGAAGGAGAAGCCCCCATGAAAATTGAACTTGCCTGTCTCGGACCATCCTCTCCTAGCAATAACCCCAGCCAGGACTGAAATATCACCCTCGTCAGTCTGGGGCAACCAAACTTGAAATGATCGCTGCAACCACCCAGTGGAAGGGAGGTGTTATAACTCTGTACCGCTTGAGCTCAATCTATCCCTTGTAGTAGATGATTTGTCGTGTGGTGAGGACTCTGATGCAACACTAGTGTCCCTCATCCATGTCATAGATCACCCGTTGGCCATGAATGGGCAATCGAAGAATGCGCCAAATGTCCTCCAAAGTGATAGTCACCTCACCAGTAGGGAGATGAAATGACGACTTCTCACTGTGCCACCTCTCAGCCAGCACTGTAAACATCCCTAAGTGGCTGTGCATGGGTGCTGCATATGCAATGTGCCATAATCTTGCAACTCCTAGTTGATCCTGGCCCATGTCGCTTAGGTCTCGTAAAATGCTCGCTAGGTCTCATGATCGGTGCTCCCGAGAATAAAGATCCCTAGGCCTATCCTACATCAAAGAAAGTTAGTGTGTTAGAAATTTTAGAAACATCTTGGCCTAATGCTCCAAACTCATTCCCAGCGGCATAGTTTGTGAAGGTGTCATAGTTTGAGTTTGCTCAAACTCTAGCACGTGAGCCCAAAATGATCCAAATAGGACCGTCGTAGTGCACTTTATCCCCTAGCATCACAATTTGCACGAAAAGGGTGCCACCACGGCCCACTTTTCCCAAACTGGCCTATCGAGCCCAAGCCCAAAGGAGTTTCTAAACTCCAAACTACACCACTGCGGTGCTATATAGCATCGCTGTGGCGCAAAATGGCCTGGCGCGATGCACTTTATATACCGAGTGGTGCTATATAGCACTGCTAGAGGAAAACTCATCTTTTAAAGGGCTAATTAATGCATTAAATGAAAAAATTAAGCTTAGGTAAGGATCAGATACCGGTGCCTCGATGCCAGGTGGCCGTTGGTATGTTCGGACTTGATCACAGATGTGTGTTGGAAATATGCCTCAATAATCATAGGCATAAACCTTCATTAGAGTCAAGTCAATGTGACATCTATCATGTTTAGTCGACAAGTAGTTTTTATCATCATGGTTTGTTCAGGTTGCTATGACCTACCTTTGTCTCACCGAATGGTTACACTTTAGTGCTTATCGCTATGACAAGGAGTGTTCAGTGTGACCTCTTAGCGCTCGTGGAGATCTTTGGTCAAAAGGCCATTCAATCGTTATCAGGGAGACTTATGGCAACCATGGGTTTCGGGATATCCTTTGCGGCTCGGTGAGAAGTCCCAACGAAGAGTTAAAGTCTTGCCGATGGGGACACACTTGGAATCATCAAGGTAGCACTAAGGGTTCACTAAGAACTCTTAGCAAATGATAAGTGTCTCGCCGACAATATGTTACATGTTATAGTCTTCAGCGTATCTTGTGGGCTATTGGTAAGAAGTCTTACCGATGTATGAATGTCTCATCAACAAAGGTTTATTTGTTGGTCATTAGAGTAACACGGCAGCTTGGTGAGAAGTCTTAACAAGAGCTACATGTCTCACTGACAAGTGCTTTATGTTGGAGCCTTCAGGGTAACATATGGAGTTTAGTATGATCTCTCAGTGAAGGGCGTATGTCTTGGCGACTGTTGATAGCTTTGGGGTGACAATAAAGATCTCAGAGAAACCTCTTGGCAATATTGGTATGTCTTGCTGACTATCCTTTGGAGCTCGATATGACAAATGACTTTGGTATGACCTTTGGTTACTCGGTGTGAGGTCCTGGCGATAGCGATAGGTCTCGTCGACTGCTTGATGGTTTGGTGTAACACAAGAAGGCTTGTTGAGATGTCTTGGCGAGAGCGATACTCTTGCCGAAAGGAAATCTAAAGCTGATACATGTTGTAAGCTCAGTGAAACATCTTGGGGACTACAATAACTCTTGGAAATGTTGATATGAAGTCTATGTGGCATCGGCAAGACATTGTTAGTGTCTCACCGAGATGCCAACATAGTGCGAATTCTATTGACTGTTTGACCGTCCTGTGTGGAGTATGGTGGACCAATAGGAGAAGCCAAATCTAAACAGTTGGAAGCAAATTAGTTGTGACGTTTCTATGAGGAAGTTCAACAGACAGGGAACACCATGGATATACTATGAGATTGTAGATTGTGATCTGTTGGTTGGGTTTTTGTTGGTTGGTTCAAAGGTTGATTTGACAAACTGTTGAGTGATTGTATTAGTGGAAGAATTCTATTCTGTGGACTATAACTCGAAGGTTCCTGTACAAGTTTTTTCATGGTGAATGCTGCTGTATAATGACACCAAAAAGATAAGTTTGGAATTTGTATGTAATATCCATTACTGTAATACAAAGTGATTTCTCTTGGTGTGGTGAGTTTTTCTATTGTAAGGGTTTTCCCACATATATCTGGTGTTCATGTGTGTTTATCAAATACTATGTTTCTATTATATGTTTCATAGTGCATCTTAATTGGACTATAATTGTAAATTTAAAAGGATATCTACATTCTTTCCTGAGGTATTGACGTTTAGGAGAGTCATTTCCACATCTAATTTTCCTTACAAGTGGTATCAAAGCTTGGCCAGTTATGTTATCCTTGTGGGTATGTTGGTTTTTTTTTTAGTCAATTCTGTTCAGTGGGAGGCTTGTCGAGTTTGTCAATTTCTAATTTTAGGGTAATATGGCTAGCACGTCTGGAAAGTTTGAAATAGAGAAGCTCAACGGCAGTATCTTTGAGTTGTGGAAACTCAAGATGGAGGATCTTCTAATTGATCGCGATCTTTGGAATGCTGTGGCTGGAGTAAACCTACAAGCATGAAGCAAGGAGATTGGGACCTTGCAGATAGGAAGTCTAAGGGGCTGATAAGGCTTTGTTTGGTAGACTCAGTTCTTCTAAATGTGCATGAGGAGAAGACTGCCTCTTCTTTGTGGAAGAGATTGGCATCTATTTATTAGGGGAAGTCCTTGGTGAATAAGTTGTTCCTGAGGAAGAAGCTATATTCTCTGAGAATACATGAAGGAGGGTATGTAACTGATCATTTGAATGCATTTAATATGTTGCTTGCTCAATTAACATCTATTGGTGTAAAGACTGAAGAAGACGATCGTTGTATGCTACAATTGTGTTCTTTGCCAGACTCATGGGATCATCTAGTGATGGCTATTAGGAGTACAACATCCAGTTTCAAGATGGAAGATGTTGTTGGTTCTTTATTGTCAGAAGAGATGAGAAGGAAATATTTTGAGATGGCAAAGGAAGCTCTTGCTGTCAAAGGAACACCAAAAGAGAAAGGCAAGAAGAAGGACAAGAAATCAAAATTAAAATAAGAGGAGAGATCAAAGTCTCCTGGCAAGAAGTCCAAGGTGAAGTGCTGAAACTGTGGGCAACCTGGTCATATCTGAAAGGATTGTAAAGAGGAGAAAAAGAAGAAGAAGGGCTCTTCTGATAATGGTTCTTCTCATAGTGATGGTGACGCCTTCATTGCATCCTTGGCTACTCAGGCATCAAATGATGTCTGGCTGATTGATTCTGGAGCATCTTTCCACATGACATCTCATAGAGAGTGGTTCACAAAGTATGAAGAATACAAGGTGGAAAGGTGTACTTGGAAAGTGATTCTGTTGGGATAATGGATGCACAGTCCTTGAAGCTGCAGTCTTCGATGTAGGACCTTTAAGCCAGGAAAGATAATCAACCACCCAGAAAGTGTTGCAACTAGGCATGCACAATGGAGATTCAATATTGATATGATGTTATTGATATCTTGATTGATATCTTGATATATTACAAATGTACAAGATGCCTTGAATATATAGGCAAGAGCTAAACCCTAATATGCATGAGATGTTGACATGTGTCATGATCTAACAACATGTGACAACATGTGAACCCTAATGGTAACAATCATTAAATGAGGGGATAAGTCTAGAAGGACAACTCAACTTCTAGATGGAATCTTATCTCCTACAAATAAGGAAGGGAATATTATCCTGTAGACATGCAAAATTTACATTATGCATTCGATCAGGATCATTTATCAATTGAACTAGATATTGCATTGGATCCATTCATCACCTTCATCCATTAAAATAATCTCATTGCCTAAGGTTATTTAAAATCAAAAAGCCATTTAAATCAAATCCTAAATCATATTCCATCATTTTCTAATTTCAATAAATCAATTATCAAAGTCCAAAATGTCAACTCACCTAATCAGCATTAAATCAGCATAATCATCATCTAATCCTAATCTAATGCTAATCCCATCCCACTTGCATTATCTAGATCTAGCCACTTGCACAATAAATCAATTTTATTGATTTATTAAAACATCATTTTCCCTCAACATGACAAGTCAAACAGGCATTTATTGCTCTTTTTTCTTGTCCCCCTCTCAAAATTTATTGCAAATTTGAATTCAAAATTTCCCCCTCTTGGGCACTCTTCCCAAATCTTGCACACACATCAACTAATCACATGATGACAAGTGTCCTTAACTCATTGGCTTGTTTTTTATCCCACATTGGTCCCTCTTCAACACTTAGCATTTTGAAAATCTTTTAATAGGTGCATCATCCTCAAGCAAATCCTCCACAATTTCATGCAAGGTTACTCTCTTCATTTGAGATTTGATCTTGTTCATCATCACTCCACCATCTTCATAGCATTTTCAATTTGAGCTTTGATCAAGGGTTGGGAAAGGGTCACTAGCACATGTGACACCAATCCAACTATGGAATAGGTAGCTTGCTTCAAACAGGCATTTATTGCTCTTCTTTCTTGTCCCCTCTCAAAATTTATTGCAAATTTGAATTCAAAATTTCCCCCTCTTGGGCACTCTTCCCAAATCTTGCACACACATCAACTAATCACATGATGACAAGTGTCCTTAACTCATTGGCTTGTTTTTGATCCCACATTGGTCCCTCTTCAACACTTAGCATTTTGAAAATCTTTAAATAGGTGCATCATCCTCAAGCAAATCCTCCATAATTTCATGCAAGGTTACTCTCTTCATTTGAGATTTGATCTTGTTCATCATCACTCCACCATCTCCATTGGAATTTTATCATTTTGAGCTTTGATCAAGGATTGGGAAAGGGTCACTAGCACATGTGACACCAATCCAACTATGGAATAGGTACAAACAAACAACGAAGGCGAAAAGGTGCAAAGCGGAAAAGAGAAGGCTATCAAATGAAAACCAAGGAGGGGAAATTCTTTTTTTGAAAACACAATGTGTTTTTAAACACTTTAGTTTTTGATCAACACTACTTCACGAAATTGTTTTCCTTTTCATTTTAGAACACTAGTTTTCATTTGGGGCTAAAATGAACAATTTTATTTTCATTGCGAAGGGCTTAAAACGAACCTTAGGACACACTTACTAGATTTCGTTTTGGGTTAAAAATTGGACAAGCAATCTTGATATTTCATTTGGTGCTTAAAACGAATTCACAATTGCTTTGAAGGGTATAAAACGAACAAGTGTTTGATTTGTGTGATTGTCTTTTGAGTACGTATCCTCTCCCCTTGCGCTTCGTGCGATCTAGGGTGCAAGAGAAACACTCAAAATATTTATTGTTTTGAAACACTTCAATTTGGGTTTAAAATTGAACATCTTGTTTATGTGAGTAGGCATTTTTCAAGCAGACATTTCTTTTGTGCCATCAAAGATCGACGAGTTACTTGATTGTGTCTTTGCTCGCTTTTGTTTATCTTAGAGGGCTCCATCTTAGAAAAGTACTCTCACCCAAGTTTAATGCACTAACCGTAACACTTAAAGCCAAGAGTATTTCCGTACCGGATATAAATGAGGGTTTTGGTTAAACGCCATAATCACGCCCGTGGGTTGGCTCCTGGCTAAGATGGATCCGAAAGGGGACTCTTGCCACGTTGGGTCAACTCCTACGAACGGAAAGTCCTTACTAGAACCTATGTGCTAGAATTTGCCAAAATCCTTAATCTGTTTGTTGGTGCAAGAACGGTCGTTCTGAAGCCGCCCCACAATTTTATGGCTTTTAGTAGAGATGGAAAGCATGCCATGGGAGTTTCATGGGTGTTGGTGCTTGGCTGCCCCGTATAAGTGAGTGTCGTGGAGGGGAGCCAGCGCAATAAGCATCTAACCATCCGGCCAAAGTAGGCTGTGAGCTGACTTGTCTCAAGTGGGAATCCAACAAATATTGTCTTACACATCCATAGGGCTTGTAATTATTCTCTCTTTTGTTTGAAAACACAAAGCAGTGTATTCAAAACATTTTGCAACAAACATTCAACATGATTCTCAAAATTTCAAACCTCTTGAAAAACAAATATCATTGACTCAATCCATGGCTATTGCTTTCCTTGGGATTCACATCCTTAGAGGTTCAAGCATTGGATTATACCTCAATTTGTCTTCTTGAGTAAACAATAGGAAAACCCTTGCCTTAAGTTCGTTGAATTTCCACATAAAATATCTTGTGGGGTTTAAAGAAATTAAGACATTGGTACATCTTAGTTTGAAACTTTAATCAAAGAGAGTGTTTTTGGTAAAATAAATCCATTAAGCAAAGACTAAGCAAAATGAACTTTCATGTGTGTTGAAGACTCCAAATCCCAAAAGCAAAAATCATTGATTGGAAATCCAAAATGTTCAAATCATTCCTTGGTTACAAAGGTCTTTAGGAAGCATACGCATGCTCTTCAATACCTAGGTCTTGGAAAATATAAAGTGGTCTTTTTAGGTTCATCTAGGGATCAAAACAAATCAAACCTCTTTCATCCATCTTTCAAAACATCCAAACATCCATCTCACAAATCAACTTTTGATTAAAAACCTTGAAATCATCCTTGAAATGCTAGGCTTTATGACAAAATCAAGCAAACACCAAAATCATTAAGACCAAGTCCTTGAAAACATTTATCAAAACACCTTTGGCTAGGAATGTGTAAATGCATCCTTTTGCATATCCTTAGTCAAAGTCATCCAAAACATCTTGTCTAGCTTAGTGTATGTAGATGAATCCTTCTCATATACTTAGTGAAACAATCACCTTGTTTGGGTAGGTGTGGGTAGATACATCCTTCTCCTCACACATATCCAAATTATCATCCTTTGAACACAACTATCCTTTAGATCATTATCAAACATCTTAGGGGTCTTTTTTGTTCAAAATCCTAATCAAACTCCAAAACAAGATCAAGGACAAAATCTCAAAATCCAAAAATCAAACCAATCAAAAATCCAAAGCCTAGTATTTCGTTCAAGATTTATCAAAAGCCAAAAACATCCATAACATCCATCTTTAAACATCACCATCTTATCATCATCACATTTGATCCTAAAAGACATCCTAAAACTTTCACTTTGGGACATAAAATAGAGATTAATCCAAAGAATCAAGAGATTCATCTCCCATATTCTCGAAGATTGATCCTTGTTTTATGGTTCAAACGAGATCTCAATACAAGAAAAGTATGGAAGCCCACAAAGAAACTCCCACTTCAAGTGACCTTAGCCAAACAAACGCATAAATGAATCTTGCAGAATCAAGCAATCCATTGGTCCCCTCATCATCACAAAACCCACAAGAAGAAAATCAACGGGAGGACCTCACCTTTGGAATGTCTCGTGAAGAAATAGCTGACATGCTCCAAAATCTGGACAACCATAGAATCATCAACATCATGATGAGACTCAACCCTTCGTTGTACATGCTTGAACTAGTAAAACAAGGGGCCAAGTTGCCTTCGGATTTTGATGTGACCATTATAGTAGAGACATCTTTTCCACCAATCTCATCCACCATCCCCATTTCATCTACACCTCCATCCCAAAACGTCACACAAAACATCCCAAAAATCACGACATCGATTGCTCCAACCCAACCAAATGTCAACAAGGGAAGCACATTTCTCAATGAACTTCAATCACATCCCCTTGTAAATAACCAAAAATTGGACGCAAACACCATAGTGGAACAAAACATCCTCCATAATCCATTACACCAAAATGCTCCTCTCACTTTACATTACGACCTATCATCAACATCTTTTCACGGAGCACCACAAACACCTCTTCTTACGAATTCACAAGAGGAGGGAGACATATTCGGAGTAGGGGGCATTTTCAATACCACAACACTTTCGCAAGGATTCACCCCCCTCACATTTCCACCTATCCCACCACTACCATTATCATCCACATCATTCCTTGGCTTGGGGTTGCCTCCCCTACCAAGCATCAATCAAACCGCTATCACAACCATGAATCAAAACATTTTGCCAAACGCTCAAAACTTATTGTTGACATCACAACAACAAACGACAAACACACAAGCAATGGAAACATCATCAAAAACCCCCACAACATTGCAAAACATGGTCTCTCAAGGGCCAATCACATCAACGATGCCACTTACCACATCAACAACACCATCCACCAATCATACAATCAACATGACAACACCATCCATCAACCAAATAATCAACACAACATCACCATTCACCACCACCACAACCATTCCCAAACTACCTCACCACCACCACCACCCCACCACTACCAACATTCACCATATCAAACCACTTTGACGCAGAACATTGTGCTTCCAAAGATGCTATCAACAAGTAAAACAAAAGTTGGCGCAACAGTCACCAAGCTGCCATAAGCCGCTGCAAACCATTAATAAGCTGCATTACAACAAACACAATAAGCCAAAGCTTTATTGCAACAACAACAAATAACAAGCCGCCTAAGCCTCCATTAAGCATTGTAAGCACAAAGAGTCGCAGCCAAGCACAACTTTTATTGCAACAACAAACCGCACGAGCGCAAGCCCAAGCACAAGCTCAAGCGCAAGCACAACAAGCACAAGCACAAGCACAACTTCTTGCACAAGCAGCGCAATGGCAAGCATACCAACAAGCACTAAAGCAATACCAAGAGCAACAAGAAGCAACAGAATTGGCAGCCCAACAACAAGCGTTGTGGGAACAAGAACAGGCAGAACAACAAGCGTTGTTAGAACAACAACAAGCGCAGCAGCAAGCAGAACAACAAGTGTTGTTAGAACAGCAACAAGTGCAACAACAAGCAAAAATCCTAGTGCAACAACAACAAGAGCAACAACAGGCATTGTTCATCCAAAAGCAAGTAGAAGCCTACTTTGCTCGCCACAACATACCGATACCATTGAACAATGCACAAACCAACCCATCCATCCAAACCAACCCATCCATCCAAACCACGATTGCAACACCCCAAAACACATTCATTCCACCCCCTGATCCTCAGAATGATATGACGACACAATTCAAGTTGCTCTCGCAACAAGTACTCGATCTTCAATCAGGGCGAACAACCAAAACGCAAAGCAACTTGTGTCCCTATCCATTCGATAGGAGCCTAGACATGAAACCATTCCCTAAGGGATTTGAGATCCCTAAATTTGACAAATATCGAGGGATGGGAAACCCTGAAGATCACATCAGGAAATTCCAAGTTCATTGTATGGAGGTGGCATATGACGATACTTATCTGATGCGGCTATTCCCTAGGAGCTTAGCAGGAGATGCTATAGAGTGGTTCTCTCGCTTACCTTTAGGCATTAAGACATTCGAAGAAATTAGAGATGCATTCATTAGAAACTACGCATGTAACATTACAATGGATGTTAGTTTCGAAGAACTCTACGCTCTGAAACAAGGAAAGAATGAATCCTTCGCTTCATTTCTTCAACGATGGCGATCCAAGGCCAATCGGAGCAAATGGACCATGCCAGAAGAGCAACAAGTCTGCACAATCATTACCAATCTTGAAAGTCGTCTATCATTCCACCTTAAAGTTCAGGGAATCACCACCTATGATCAACTAATCTCCAAAGTGCTTAGCATCGAAAGAGCCCTTACAACGCAACCCATCGAATCAACATCATATCATGAATCACAAAACAATCGCCCACCATCAAATTATAATGATAAACCCCGTACATGGGCGAGAAACAACAACATCACTAATGATGGCGTCATTGATGCCAAGGTGGTCATTAGTGGTCCACGCCAAAATACACCCACACCGCAAATCCAACCACAACGCCAAAACCATCATCACACAACATATCAACCCAACAATAATCCCACCATCAATAACGTCAACGACCAAAGAGGACCACCTCAACGCAAAACATACCCCAAACGAAAATACACTACTTTGGGAGAACCACTTGAGGACATCATGAAAAGGCTAATCGACGAAAAACTCATTCAAGCTCCTACATTTGAAAATTATCAAGAACCTGATGTCA